>JASTWF010000034.1:5994730-6124128 GCA_030390025.1 Squalus acanthias | reverse complement strand
ACACACTTTCTCTCTCTCTCACACACACACACACACACACACACACACACACACACACACACACACACTTCCTCTCTCTCTCTCACACAGACACACACACTTTTTCTCTCTCTCTCTCTCACACACTTTTTATCTCTCTCTCTCACACACTTTCACACACACACTTTCTCTCTCACACACACTCACACTCACACTCTCACTCTCACTCTCACTCTCACACTCACACTCACACACTTCTGCCGAGCATTGTCCGAAACGAAGAGCAAGTTATCCCACTCCCTATCACTCTGGTGTGCTCCATGTGCTTATCCAATAACCGCTTGAAAGTTCCTAAAGTGTTCCACTCCACTATCACAGCAGGCAGTCCATTCCACACCCCAACCACTCTCTGAGTAAAGAATCTACCTCGGACATCCCTTCTATATCTCCCCCCATGCACCTTATAGTTATGCCCCCTTGTAACAGCTACGTCCACCTGAGGAAATAGTCTCTGAACATCCACTCCATCTATCCCCCTCATCATCTTATAAACCTCTATTAAGTCGCCTCACATCCTCCTCCGCTCTAAAGAGAAAAGCCCTAGCTCCCTCAATCTTTCCTCATAAGACCTCCCCCACAAACCAGGCAGCATCCTGGTAAATCTCCTTTGCACTCTTTCCAATGCTTCCACGTCCTTCCTATAGTGAGGTGACCAGAACTGCACACAATATTCCAAATGTGGTCTCACCAAGGTCCTGTACAGTTGCAGCATAACCTCACGGTTCTTAAACTCAAACCCCTTGTTAATAAACGCTAACACTCTATAGGCCTTCTTTACTGCTCTATCCACTTGAGTGGCAACCTTCAGAGATCTGTGGATATAAACCCCCGATCCCTCTGTTCCTCCACGTTCCTCAGAACCCTGCCGTTGACCCTGTAATCCTTATTCAAATTTGCCCTACCAAAATGAATCACCTCGCACTTATCAGGGTTAAATTCCATCTGCCATTTTTCGGCCCAGCTCTGCATCCTATCAATGTCTCTTTGCAGCCTACAACTGCCCTCCACCTCATCCACTGCTCCACCAATCTTGGTGTCATCAGCAAATTTACTGATCCACGCTTCAGTCCCCTCCTCCAAGTCATTGATAAAAATCACAAACAGCAGAGGACCCAGCACCGACCCCTGTGGCACACCGCTGGTAACTGGTCTCCAGTCCGAAAATGTTCCATCCACCACCACCCTCTGCCTTCTATGAGATAGCCAGTTACTTATCCAATCGGCCAAATTTCCCTCTATCCCACAACTCCTTACTTTCTTCATGAGCCGACCATGGGGAACCTTATCAATCGCCTTACTAAAATCCATGTATACGACATCAACTGCTCTACCTTCATCTACACACTTAGTTACCTCCTCAAAGAATTCAATCAAATTTGTTAGGCAAGACTTACCCTTCACGAATCCGTGTTGACTATCCCGGATTAAGTTGCATCTTTCCAAATGCTCATAAATCCTATCCCTCAGGACCTTTTCCATTATCTTACCAACCACCGAAGTAAGACTAACCGGCCTATAATTACCAGGGTCATTCCTATTTCCTTTCTTGAAGAGAGGAACAACATTCGCCACTCTCCAGTCCTCTGGCACCATTCCCGTGGACAGTGAGGACCCAAAGATCAAAGCCAAAGGCTCTGCAATCTCCTCCCTTGCCTCCCAAAGAATCCTAGGATATATCCCATCTGGCCCAGGGGACTTATCGACCCTCAGGTTCTTCAAAGTTGCTAAAACATCTTCCCTCAGAACATCTACCTCCTCCAGCCTATCCACCTTTATCACACTCTCATCCTCAAAAACATGGCCCCTCTCCTCGGTGAACACTGACGAAAAGTATTCATTCATCACCTATCCTATCTCTTCTGACTCCATGCACAACTTCCCACTACTGTCCTTGACCGGCCCTACCCTCACCCCGGTCATTCTTTTATTTCTCACATAAGAGTAAAAAGCCTTGGGGTTTTCCTTGACCCGACCCGCCAAGGACTTCTCATACCCCCTCCTAGCTCTCCTAAGCTCTTTTTTTAGCTCATTCCTTGCTACCTTGTACCCCTCAATCGACCCAACTGAACCTTGTTTTCTCATCCTTACATACGCTTCCTTTTTCATCTTGACTAGACATTCAACCTCTTTTGTGAACCATGGTTCTCTCACTCGGTCATTTCCTCCCTGTCTGACAGGGACATACCTATCAAGGACACGCAGTAATTGCTCCATGAAAAAGCTCCACTTTTCGTTTGTGCCTTTCACGGATAGTTTCTGTTCCCATCTTATGCTCCCTAATTCTTGTCTAATCGCATCATAATTACCACTCCCCCAATTATAAACCCTGCCCTGCCGTATGGCCCTATCCCACTCCATTGCAATAGTGAAAGTCACCGAATTGTGGTCGCTATCTCCAAAGTGCTCTCCCACATACAAATCAAACACTTGGCCCGGATCATTACCCAGTACCAAATCCAATGTGGCCCCACCTCTTGTCGGCCTATCCACATATTGTGTCAGGAAACCCTCCTGCACACACTGTGCAAACACTATACCATCCGAACTGTTTGACCAATCAATATTTGGAAAGTTGAAGTCACCCATGACAACTACTCTGTGACCTCCACACCTATTCATAATCTACTTTGCAATTTCTTCCTCCACATCTCTATTACTATTTGGGGGCCTGTAGAAAACTCCTAACAACGTGACCGCTCCTTTCCTATTTCTAACCTCAGCCCATATTACCTCAGACGGCAGATCCCCCTCGAACTGCCTTTCTGCCGCAGTTAAACTATCCTTGATTAACAATGCTACTCCTCCACCTTTCTTACCACCTTCCCTACTCTTACTGAAACATCTATACCCCGGAACTTCCAACAACCATTCCTGTCCCTGTTCTAACCATGTCTCCGTAATGGCCACCACATCATAATCCCAAATACCAATCCACGCTCCAAGTTCTCCTACCTTATTCCGGATGCTCCTTGCATTGAAGTAGACACACTTCAAGCCACCTTCCTGACTGCCGGTACATTCCTGCGACCTTGATACCCTCCTCAGTACCTCCCTACACTCACCACTGGCTCCTGGATGGGCGAACGGCACTTGGTACGAGTTAGGACACGGGCAGCCGAGTTTTGGATGGCCTCAAGTTTATATAGGGTGGAATGTGGAAGGCCGGCCAGGAGTGCGTTGGAATAGTCAAGTCTAGAAGTAACAAAGGCATGGATGAGGGTTTCAGCAGCGGATGAGATGAGGCAAGGGCGGAGACAGGCGATGTTACGGAGGTGGAAGTAGGCGGCCTTTGTTATGCTGCGGATATGTGGTCGGAGGCTCATTTCAGGGTCAAATATGACACCAATGTTGTGAACAGTGAGGTTCAGCCTCAGACAGATGTTAGGGAGAGGGATTGAGTCTGTGGCTAGGGAATGGTGTTGGTGGCAGGGTCCGAAAACAATGGCTTCGGTCTTCCCAATATTTACTTGGAGAAACTTTTGCTCATGTCGGTCAAGCAGTCTGACAATTTAGACACTGTGGAGGGGTCGAGAGAAGAGGTAGTGAGGTAGAGCTGGGTGTCGTCAGCGTACATGTGGAAACTGACTGTGTTTCTGGATGATGTCACCAAGGGGCAACATGTAGAAGGGAAATAGGAGGGGGGCAAGGAGAGATCCTTGGGGGACACCAGAGGTAACGATGTGGGAGCGGGAAGAGAGGCTGACTGATATTCTGATCCTCTCTGCACAGTATGATCCCAGCCACAGACGTATCCTTCACTGCAGAGAGAGAGAGGCAGTGAGGGAGCAGATACGTAGAGAGGGAAAGAAACACTGGGGTAGAGTTCGACTGATAGTAGGTGCTATAGCACAACCCGGGTGACTGTGAATCAGGCATCCATTTTACACCGATGGAAATAAAACTCGGGAGAGATGTAGGGCAGGATCCCGGTTCATTCCCGGAGACGGGGCTGATTGTGCACCCTGTGTTCATGCCCAGTGAGACTGCACACCAGGAGCAGAGCCTGGTCAATGTGACCCTGTGACACCTCGAGTGGGAGGGGCTCTGGCCGCTTTGTGACATCACTCCTGGCTGCTGTGTGATTGGCTCCTGGCTCCTGTATGATGTCACCTGGAGACAGGGCCCCGCCCCTGGTTATGGCCCATCAGTGGGATGTCAGTGTGGGAGGAGCTGGAGAGACAGCTGACATTGGGAGTCTGTTTAGTTCCAATAAACAGGGCAATGGACAGAAAATAACAATTTAATATTAAAGTAAGTAATTCAAACACACTGATTAATTGCAAAAATAATCAAATTGAATATATTTATGATCACAAAAATGCTCCCCCTGTATTTTGGGATTAATATGAATCATTTTTCTATTGACAGTCTCTGGGAGTGAGCAATATCTCAGGAAGGTGGAGAGAGAGAAGTTGAATCATCGCCACACTCACTGGGACTAGAGAAATGTCTCTGGTTTCACAGAGCAGATCTGGTGGGATCGAGACCCCCGTGTCGGAGACGGGATAAAACGGGAAGCTTCAACAATGATTGGAAAGGTGAGGAAGTTTACTGAGAATCCCATCAGTCCAGGATTTTGCTGAGGTGAGAGTCTAACCAGATACTGGGAGCTGTTCAACATCTGCCATCAGGCTCGGCCTTTGATGTGACAAGTTGAGCGGAGCTTAACTCGGAGATAAACCTTGCCCGTACCTCACCCGGGAGTGTTTGACAATTGCATGTAGTGAGATCTTTATTCTGTATTCATCCCATGCTGTACCCGAGCTGGTTGTGTTTCATTGGCTAGTGTCAAGGGAGCTGTACGCTGCACATGCTGTATTAGAGGGAGCTTTGCATGTCACCCGCGCTGTACCTGCCCTGCGAGTGTTTGATTGGGCAGTGCAGAGGAAGGTTTATTCTGTATCTCTCTATCCAACCCGTGCTGTTCGTGCCCTTGGACTGTTTGATTGGACAGTGTAAAGAGAGCTTTACTCTGTATCTCTCGATCTAACCTGTGCTATACCTGCCCTTGGACTGTTTGATTGCACAGTGTAAAGGGAGCTTTACTCTGTATCTCTCGATCTAACCGATGCTATACCTGCCCTTGGACTATTTGATTGGGCAGTGTAAAGGAAGCTTTACTCTGTGTATAACTTGTGCTACATGCAGGGAGATTGTGGCAAATGGAATTCAATCCGGAGAAGTGTGAGGTAATGCATTTGGGGAGGGCTAACAAGTCAACGGCTCCTACACTGAGGAACATAGGAAGAGGAGTTGGCCATTCAGCCCCTCGAGCCTGTTGCCCCATTCATTGCGATCATTGACTGATCTGCGATCTAACTCCATAAACCCACCTTTGGCCCATATCCCTTCATACCTTTGTTTAACAAAAAGCAATAAATCTCCGATTTAAAATTAACAATTTATCTAGCATCAATTGCCGTTTGTGGAAGAGAGTTCCAAATTTCTACCACTTTGTGTGTCGAAGTGTTTCCTAATTTCACTCCTGAAAGGACTGCCTCTAATTCTTAGACTGTGCCCCAGACCTAGAATCCCCACCAATGGAAATAGTTTCTCGCTATCTACTCTACTGTTCCCCTTAATATCCTGAAAACTTCGCTCAGATCACCACTACACATTTTGTAAATGATTATTAAGGATTCTAACGTTATAAAGAGTTATAAGGCTCCCACTACACTGTCCCATCAAACAGTCCCAGTGCAGGTACAGCATTTGTTAGATTCTTAGTAAAGATCCCTCTACACTGTCCCATCAAACACTCCCAGGTCATGTACAGCACAGGTAAGATACAGAGTAAGGTTGCCTATACACTGTTGCATCAAACACTCTCAGGCCAGTTGCAGCACGGGTTAGATACAGAGTAAAGCTCCCTCTACACTGTCCCATCAAACACTGGCAGGGCAGTTAGTGCATGGGTTAGGTACAGAGTGAAGCTCCCGCTACACTGTCCCATCAAACACTCCCAGGCATGTACAGCCTGTGTTAGATACTGACTATAGCTCCCTGTATACTATCACATCAAACACTCCCAGGCCAGGTACAGCACGGATTTGATACTGAGTAAAGCTCCCTCTACACTGTACCATCAAACACTCCCAGGGTAGGTACAGCATGGGTAAGATACAGAGTAAATCTCCCTCTACACTGTCCCATCAAACACTCCCAGGTCTGGAACAGCACGGGTTGGATACAGAGTAAAGTTCCCTGTACACTGTCCCGTCATACACTCCCAGGACAGGTACTGCACGGGTTAGATACAGAGTAAAGCTCCCTCTGCACTGTCCCATCAAAACACTCCCAGTGCAGGAAAAGCAGGGGTATGATGCAGAGTAAAGCTCCCTCTACACTGTCCCGTCACACACTCCCAGGGCAGGTACAGCATGGGTTAGATGCAGAGTAAAGCTCCCTCGGCACTGTCCCATCAAACTCTCCCAGGGCAGGTACAGCACGGGTTAGATACAGAGTAAATCTCCCTCTACACTGTCCCATCAAACATTCCCAGGGCAGGTACAGCACGGGTTAGATACAGAGTAGAGCTCCCTCTACACTGTCCCATCAAACACTCCCAGTTTCGGTACAGCACAGGTAAGATGCAGAGTAAAGCTTCCTGTACACTGTCCCATCAAACACTCCCAGGGCAGGTACTGCAATGGTTAGATATAGAATAAAGCTCCCTCTACACTGTCCCATCAAACACTCGCTGGGCAGTTAGTGCATGGGTTAGTTACAGAGTAAAGTTCCATCTCCACTGTCGCATCAAATACTCCCAGGGCACGTGCAGCACAGGTTAGATGCAGAGTAAAGCTCCCTCTACACTGTCCCGTCACACACTCCCAGGGCAGGTACTGCACGGGTTAGATACAGAGCAAAGCTCCCTCTGCACTGTCCCATCAAAACACTCCCAGTGCAGGAAAAGCAGGGGTATGATGCAGAGTAAAGCTCCCTCTACACTGTCCCGTCACACACTCCCAGGGCAGGTACAGCATGGGTTAGATGCAGAGTAAAGCTCCCTCGGCACTGTCCCATCAAACACTCGCTGGGCAGTTAGTGCATGGGTTAGTTACAGAGTAAAGTTCCATCTCCACTGTCGCATCAAATACTCCCAGGGCAGGTGCAGCACAGGTTAGATGCAGAGTAAAGTTCCCTCTGCACTGTCGCATCAAACACTCCCAGGGCAGGTACAGCACAGGTTAGATGCAGAGGAAAGCTCCCTCTGCACTGCCCCATCAAACACTCGCAGGGCAGGTAGTGCACGGGTTACGTACAGAGTAAAGCTCCCTCTACACTGCCCCATCAAACACTCGCAGCGCAGGTACAGCACGGTTTAGATACAGAGTAAAGCTCCCTCTACACTGTCCCATCAAACACTCGCAGGGCAGGTAGTGCACGGGGTTAGATACAGATTAAAGCTCCCTCTACACTGTCCCATCAAACACTCCAAGGGCAGATGCAGCACGGTTTAGATACAGAGTAAAGCTCCCTCTGCACTGTCCCATCAAACACTCCCAGGTCAGCTACAGCTCAGGTAAGATACAGAGTAAAGCTTCCTCTACACTGACCCATCAATTTTCTCAGGCAGGTACAGCCAGCGTTAGATAACGAATAAAGCTCCCTCTACACTGTCCCATCAAACACTCTCAGGGCAAGTACAGCACTGATTAGATACAGAGCAAAGCTCCCTCTTCACTGTCCCATCAAACACTCGCAGGGCCAGTAGTGCATGCGTTAGGTACAGCGTAAAGCTCCCTTTACACTGTCCAATCAAAAACTGCCAGGGCAGGTACAGCACGGATTAGATACAGACTAAAGCTCCCTCTACCCTGTCCCATCAAACAGCCCCATGGCAGGTACAGCACGGGTTAGATAAAGAGTAAAGCAACCTCTACACTGTCCCATCAATCACTCCCAGGGTAGGTACAGCACAGGGATTGATGCAAAGTAAAGCTTCATCTACACTGTCCCTTCAAATATTCCCAGGAGGATACAGCCCGGGTTAGATACAGAGTAAAGCTCCCTGTACAAAGACCCTTCAAATTTTTCCAAGGCAGGTACAGCACGGGTTAGGTACAGAGTAAAGCTCCCTCAACAAATACCCATCAAACACTCCCAGGGCAGATACAGCACGGTTTAGATACAGAGTAAAGCTCCCTCTACAAAGACCCATCAAACACTCCCAGGGCAGATACAGCACGGGTTAGATACGGAGTAAAGCTCCCTCTACCCTGTTCCATCAAATTAGAGAGATGAATGCGTAGCTCAAAGACTGGTAAGGGAGAAATTGGTTTCGCTTCCTGGGGCACTAGCACCAGTACTGGGGAAAGTGGGATCTGTACCGTTGGGTTGGTCTTCACCTGAACCGTGCTGGGACCAGTGTTCTGTCGAGTCATATAACTAGGGCGGTAGAGAGGGCTTTCAACTAAATATTGGGGGCCAGGGATCAAATCTGGGAAGATGTGGTCATTCAAAGAGTAGAAACAAGACAAGAGAGAAAGGTATTAATATGGGAAATGATAAACAGACCGTGACGGGAAGGGATAGAGAGTACAAATCTAAGAGTAAATCAACAGATAAGGCTAAAGGTTACAAAAATAATAAAAGGACAAAACTAAAGACTCTGTATCTGAATGCACGAAGCATTCGAAACAAAACAGATGAACTGATGGCACAAATAGAATTAAATAAGTACAATCTGATAGCCATTACAGAGACATGGCTGCAGGATGACAAACATTGGGACCTGAATATTGAAGGGTACATGATATTTAGGAAAAAGTGGAGGGGTGGCTCTGTAAATTAATAATGGTATTAGCGCAATAGAGGGATGACTTAAGTTCAGGAAACCAGGATGTAGAAGCGGTTTGGGTAGAGATGAGAAATGATGAAGGCAAGAAGTCACTTGTGGAAGTGGTGTACAGGCCCCCTAACAGTAACCACACGTTAGGATGGAGTATAAAGGAAGAAATAATGGGAGCTTGTCAGAAAGGTACGGCAATAATCATGGGGGATTTTAATCTACATATAGATGGAAAAATCAGATGGGCAAAGGTAGCCTAGATGAGGAGTTCATAGAATGTTTTTGGGACAGTTTCTTAGAACAGCACGTTCTGGAGCCAACCAGAGAGCAGGCTATAGTAGACCTGGTATTGTGAAACAAGATAAGATTAATTAATGACCACATAGTGAAGGTGCCCCTAGGTCGCAGCGATCATAATATGATTGAATTTTACATTCAGTTTGAGGGAGAGAAGATTTGGTCCAAGACTAGTTTTTTTAACTTAAATAAGGGCAATTATGAGGGCATGATAGCAGAGCTAGCTAAAGTGAACTGGCAAACTAGAGTAAGCGATAGGTCAATAGAGCTGCAGTGGCAGACATTTAATGGGATATTTCAGAATACACAGAATAGATCCATTCCAACGAGAAAGAAAAATTCCAAGGGGAGGACCCACCATCCGTGGTTAACTAAAAAAGTTAAAGATAGTATCAAACTTAAAGAAAAAGCATATAATTGTGAAAAGATGGGTGGCAGGTCAGAAGATTGGACAGAATATAAACAAACAGCAAAGAATTACTAAAAGATTAATAAGGAGAGAAAAATTAGAGTACGAGAGAAAGCTAGCTAGAAATATAAAAACAGATAGTAAGAGTTTCTATAGATATTCTAAAAAGAAAAGAGTTAACAAAGGGAGCGTTGGTCCTATAAAAAGTGAGTCTGGGGAATTAATAATGGAAAATAAGGAGATGGCAGTTGAATTGAACAGGTATTTTGCATCGGTCTTCACTATAGAGGATACAAGTAACATCCCAGAAACAGCTGTAAATCAGGAAATGGAAGGGAGGGAGGAAGTCAAGAAAATTACAATCACCAGGGAAGTAGTACTGAGGAAATTGTTGGAGATGCGGGCTGACAAGTCCCCGGGTCCTGATGGACTTCATCCTAGGGTCTTAAAAGAAGTAGCTAGTGAGATAGTTGATGCGTTGGTTTTAATTTTCCAAAATTCCCTAGATTCGGGGAAGGTTCCATTAGATTAGAAAATAGCGATTGTAACTCCTTTATTCAAAAAGGGAGGGAGACAGAAAGCAGGAAACTACAGGCCAGTTAGCTTAACACCTGTCTTAGGGAAGATGCTAGAAACTATTATTAAAGACGTTATAGCAGGGCACTTGTAAAAGTTCAAGGTAATCAGGCAGAGTCAGCATGGTTTTGTGAAAGGGAAATCATGTTTAACCAATTTATTGGAGTTCTTTGAGGAAGTAACATGTGCTGTGGATAAAGGGGAACCGGTGGATGTACTGTACTTAGATTTCCAGAAGGCATTTGATAAGGTGCCACATCAAAGGTTATTTCGGAAAATAAAAGCTCATGGTGTAGGGGGTAACATATTGGCATGGATAGAAGATTGGCTAGCTAACCGGAAACAGAGTGTAGGCATAAATGGGTCATTTTCTGCTTAGCAAATGTAATGTGTAGTGTGCCACAGGGATAATGCTGGGGCCTCAACTTTTTACAATTTATATAAATGACTTGGATGAAGGGACCGAAGGTATGGTTGCTAAATTTGCTGATGACAAAAAGATAGGTAGGAAAGTAAATTGTGAAGAGGACATATGGAGGCTACAAAGGTATATAAATAGGTTAAGTGAGTGGGCAAAGATCTGGCAAATAGAGTATAATGTGTGAAAATGTGCAATTGTGCATTTTGGCAGGAAAAATAAAAAATAAGCATATTATCTAAATGGTGAGAGATTGCAGAGCTTTGAGATGCAGAGGGTTCTGGGTGTCCTAGTGCATGAATCGCAAAAGGTTAGTATGCAGGTACAGCAAGTAATTAGGACAGCTAATAGAATGTTAACGTTTATTGCGAGGGGAATTGAATACAAAAGTAGGGAGTTTATGCTTCAGTTATAGAGGGCATTGGTGAGACCACATCTGGAGTACTGAGTACAGTATTAGTCTCCTTATTTAAGGAAGGATGTAAATGCGTTGGAAGCAGTTCAGAGAAGGTTTACTAGACTAATACCTGGAATGGGCGGGTTGTCTGATGAGGAAAGGTTGGGCAGGCTAGGCTTGTATCCACTGGAGTTTAGAAGAGTAAGAGGTGACTTGATTGAAACCTATAAGATCCTGAGGGGTCTTGACAGGGTGGATGTGGAGAGGATGTTTCCTCTTGTGGGAGAATCTAGAACTAGGGGTCACTGTTTAAAAATAATGGAGCGCCCATTTTAGACAGAGATGAGGAGAATGTTTTTTCTCAGAGGGTCGTGAGTCTTTGGAACTCTCTTCCTCAGAGGGCGGTGGAAGCAGAGTCTTTGAATATTTTTAAGGCGGACGTAGATAGATTCTTGATAAGCAAGGGGGTGAAAGGTTATCGGGGGTTGGATGGGAATGTGGAGTAATCAGATCAGCCATGATCTTATTGAATGGCGGAACAGGCTTGAGGGGCCGAATGGCCGACTCCTGCTCCTAATTCGTATGTTCGTTATGTACCTGCCCCGGGGGGATTGGGAGGGGCTTGGCCGCTTTAACATTTTTCCAGGCTGCTCTTTGATTGATTGGCTCCCTGCTCCTGTGTGATGTCACTTGGAAACAGGGCCCCGCCCCTGGTTACGGCCCATCAGTGGGATGTCAGTGTGGGAGGAGCTGGAGTGACAGCTGACACTGGCAGTGAGTTTAGTCCCAATAAACAGGGCAAAGGGCTGAAAGGAACAATTTAATATTAATGTAAGTAATTCAAATACACATTAATTGCAAATATAATGAAATTAGATACAATCCCAGTCACAAAAACAGCCCCACTGTATTCCAGGTACAGGATCTGGGATTAATATGAATCATTTTTCTATTGACAGTCTCTGGGAGTGAGCAATATCTCAGGAAGGTGGAGAGAGAGAAGTCGAATCATCGCCTCACTGACTGGGACTGGAGAAATGTCTCTGGTTTCACAGAGCAGATCTGGTGGGATCGAGACCCCCGTGTCGGAGACGGGATAAAACGGGAAGCTTCAACAATGATTGGAAAGGTGAGGAACTTTACTGAGAATTCCACCAGTCCAGGATTCTGCCGAGGTGAGAGTCTAACCAGATACTGGGAGCTGTTCAACATCTGCCATCAGGCTCGGCCTTTGATGTGGCAAGTTGAGCGGAGCTTAACTCGGAGATAAACCTTGCCCGTACCTCACCCGGGAGTGTTTGACACTTACATGTAGAGGGATCTTTATTCTGTATTGACCCCATGCTGTACCCGAGCTGGTTGTGCTTCATTGGGTAGTGTCAAGGGAGCTGTACGCTGCATTGAACACATGATATATCAGAGTTGGTTGTGTTGATGAACCAAATTGGAGGGAACTTTACTCTGTAGCTAATCCGTGCTGTCCCTGCCCTGGGAGTGTTTGATGGGACAGTGTAGAGGGAGCTTTACTCTGTATCTAACCCGTGCTGTACCTGCCCTGGGAGTGTTTGATGGGACAGTGTAGAGGGAGCTTTACTCTGTATCTAACCCGTGCTGTACCTGCCCTGGGAGTGTTTGATGGGACAGTGTAGAGGGAGCTTTACTCTGTATCTAACCGATGGTGTACCTGCCCTGGGAGTATTTGGTGGGACAGTGTAGAGGTAGGTTTACTTTGTATCTAACCCGTGGTGTACCTGGCCTGGGACTGTTTGGTGGGGCAGTGTAGAGGGAGCTTTACTTTGTATCTAACCCGTGCTGTACCTGCGCTGGGCCTGTTTGGTGGGCAGTATAGAGGGAGCTATACTTTGTATCTAACCCGTGCTGTACCTGCCCTGGGAGTGTTTGATGGGACAGTGCAGAGGGAGCTTTACTTTTTATCTAACCCACTGTACCTGCCCTGGAGGTATTTGATGAGAGCTTTACTCTGTAACAGAGGATTACATGGGGTATAAAGCACAGAACCAGGCCATTCGGCCCAACCAGTCCAGGCCAGCGTTTATGCTCCACTCGAGCCTCCTCACGTCTTACCTCATCTAATTCTATCAGCGTAACCCTCTATTCCCTTCTCCCACATATGCCTTTCTAACTGCCCCTTAAATGCATCAATACTATTCGCTTCAACCACTCCCTGTGGTAGCGAGTTCCACATTCTCACCACTCTCTGGGTAAAGAGGTTTCTTCTGAATTCCCTATTTGATTTCTTGGTGACTACCTTATATTGATGGCCTCTAATTTTGCTGTTCCCCACAAGTGGAAACATTCTCTCTGTATCCACTCCATCAAAACCTTTCCTCATTTTAAAGAGCTTTATCAGGTCACCCCTCAGCCTTCAAGAGAAAGGAGACCCAACGTTTTCATCCGTTCCTGATATGTATTTTGTTTTATTCGTTTAAGGGATCTGGGCGCCGCTGGCAAGGCCAGCATTTATTGCCCATTCCGAGTTGCCCTTGAGAAGGTGGTGGTGAGCCGCCTTCTTGAACCGCTGCAGTCCGTGTGGTGATGGTACTCCCACAGTGCTGTTAGGTAGGGAGTTCCAGGATTTTAACCCAGCGACGATGAAGGATCGGCGATATACTTCTAAGTCACCCTAGCTTTTCTGGTATTATCCATGTAAATCTTCTCTGCACCCTCTCCAGTGCCTCTATCCTTTTTAGAATACAGCGACCAGAACTGTACACAGTTTTCCAAGTGTGGTCTAAACAAGGTTCGATACAAGTTTAGCATAAATTCACTACTTTTCAATTCTACCTTTCCAGATATAAACCCGAGTGATTGGTTTGCTTTTTATGGCCTTATTAACCTGTGTCGCTACTTTCAGTGATTTGTGTATTTGTACTCCGAGATTCCTTTGCTCCTCTACCCCATTTAGATTCTTATTTTCCAAGTAATATGTGACGTCTCTACATTTCTTACCAAAATGTAACACCTCAGATTCATCTGTGTTAAATTTCATTTGCCAATTATATGCCCATTAAAGAGCTATTAGAAATAGATAATAAATAATATCAATCAGTAATGCAAATCTATGACTATAACTATAATATTTACGCCTCCTATGCCTCTCTCTCTCAATCCCTCTCGCTCAGAATTATAAAATGTCTCTTTGACGATAACAGGCCATTCGGCCCAACCAGTCCATGCCATATTCCAGGTCTCCAAGCCACTGGGATCTGCCTGAGAGGACAAAGATGGTTATTGTGTCAGCCTGTAATCCAGGCTCCATTCACCGGGGAGAATCAGGCTAACTCAGCACAGGCCGGGATGGAGCCTGGGCCTTTCCTGCTCTGTGTGTGGGGGTCACAGTCCCTCACCGGGGGAGATCAGGCTAACTCAGCACAGGCCGGGGATGGAGCCTGGGCCTTTCCTGCTCTGTGTGTGGGGGGATCTCAGTACCCACTCCGGATGGGGATATTTCAGGGGTGGGCACCCATCATTGTGTGGGTCTAATTGCCGCCTCTCTCTCTTGCAGTTAGTCTCGGAGTTCGTGACTGAGCAGAATGGCCCGCTGCTGCCCCGCGCACCCCACACGTTCAAGATGGACGACCTGCTGGCGGAGATGCAGGAGGTTGAGAACTGAAGGCTTTGACAGGCTTAGCAGTGAGGTAAGATCACCCCTGGGTGCAGAGGGTCAAATCAGCACAGGCCGGAGATGGAGCCTGGGTGTTTCCTTCCCGGATTCGGGCCCTGTTTTCACACCACAAGCCCCCGTTGTGGCAGACCTGGCGATTTCGGCGACCTGGGTCGAGGAGTTTCTGGCCACCGAGCCGACGGCAGACACATCGCAGGCCGACAGTGAAGCCGATTGGTCAATGGAGTTCATCGCCCAGGTGACCGGTATGTGGACGGGCCACTCAGCATTGTGGGTACAGAGTCACTCGCCCTGGGCATTGTGGGTACAGGTCACTGACACTGGGCATTGTGGGTACAGGGCCACTGACACTGGGCATTGTGGGTACAGGGTCACTGACCCTGGGCATTGTGGGTACAGGGTCACTGACACTGGGCATTGTGGGTACAGGGCCACTGACACTGGACATTGTGGGTACAGGGCCACTGACCCCGGGCAATTTGGGTACAGGGTCATTGACACTGGGCATTGTGGGTACAGAGTCACTGACCCCGGGCATTGTGGGCACAGGATAATTGACAATGGGCATTGTGGGTACAGGGCCACTGACCCCGGGCATTGTGGGTACAGAGTCACTAACACTGGGCATTGTGGATACAGCGTCACTGAGCCCGGGCATTGTGGCTACAGGGTCACTGACACTGGACATTGTGGGTACAGAGCCATTGACACTGGGCATTGTGGGTACAGGGTCATTGACACTGGGCATTGTAGATACAGAGTCACTGACCCCGGGCATTGTGGCTACAGGGTCACTGACACTGGACATTGTGGGTACAGGGTCACTGACACTGGGCATTGTAGATACAGAGTCAATGACCCCGGGCATTGTGGGTACAGAGTCACTGACACTGGGCATTGTGGGTACAGGTCACTGACACTGGGCATTGTGGGTACAGGGCCACTGACACTGGGCATTGTGGGTACAGGGTCACTGACCCTGGGCATTGTGGGTACAGGGTCACTGACACTGGGCATTGTGGGTACAGGGCCACTGACACTGGACATTGTGGGTACAGGGCCACTGACCCCGGGCAATTTGGGTACAGGGTCATTGACACTGGGCATTGTGGGTACAGAGTCACTGACCCCGGGCATTGTGGGCACAGGATAATTGACACTGGGCATTGTGGGTACAGGGCCACTGACCCCGGGCATTGTGGGTACAGAGTCACTAACACTGGGCATTGTGGATACAGCGTCACTGAGCCCGGGCATTGTGGCTACAGGGTCACTGACACTGGACATTGTGGGTACAGAGCCATTGACACTGGGCATTGTGGGTACAGGGTCATTGACACTGGGCATTGTAGATACAGAGTCACTGACCCCGGGCATTGTGGCTACAGGGTCACTGACACTGGACATTGTGGGTACAGGGTCACTGACACTGGGCATTGTAGATACAGAGTCAATGACCCCGGGCATTGTGGGTACAGAGTCACTGACACTGGGCATTGTGGGTACAGGGTCATTGACACTGGGCATTGTAGATACAGAGTCACTGACCCCGGGCTTTGTGGGTACAGGGTCACTGACACTGGACATTGTGGGTACAGAATCATTGACACTGGGCATTGTGGGTACCGAGTCACTGAGCCCGGGCATAGTGGGCACAGGATCATTGACACTGGGCATTGTGGGTACAGGGTCATTGACACTGGGCATTGTGGGTACAGACTCACTGACACTGGGCATTGTGGGTACAGAGTTACTCGCCCTGGGCATTGTGGGTACAGGTCACTGACACTGGGCATTGTGGGTACAGGGCCACTGACACTGGGCGTTGTGGGTACAGGGTCACTGACCCTGGGCATTGTGGGTACAGGGTCACTGACACTGGACATTGTGGGTACAGGGCCACTGACCCTGGGCATTGTGGGTACAGGACCACTGACACTGGGCATTGTGGGTACAGGTCACTGATACTGGACATTGTGGTTAAGGTCCTGAGGGTGATTACGGCCGCTCTGATTGTTTGACTTTAAATGGTGTTTGACCTCTGAACCTTCCTCTACTCTTAGACTCCGCTGTGACCTGTCCAGCAAAGTGGACCCTGGACTACCTGGAACAAACGGCAGAGGAACTGTGGCTGGGGAACCCAAGCTGGAGCAGAGTCAGGAACAGAAATGGTATGGAGCGGGAGGGAGCAACAGTGGTAATGTCAGGGTAATGTAGAGGGAGCTCTGTACTGTACCAACCCTGGGAGCACTCGATGCTGACACTGGGTATAAAGTGGGGGTACACTCTCAGGGTAATGTAGAGGGAGCTCTGTATTGTACCTGCCCTGGGAGTGCACGATGCTGACACTGGGTATAAAGTGGGGGTACACTGTCAGGGTAATGTAAAGGGAGCTCTGTATTATAACTGCCCAGGGTGTGCTCGATGCTGAAACTGGGTGTAAAGTGGGGGTACACTCTCAGGGTAATGTAGAGGGAGCTCTACATTGTATCTGCCCTGGGAGTGCACGATGCTGTCACTGGGTATAAAGTGGGGGTACACTGTCAGGGTAATGTAGAGGGAGCTCTGTATTGTATCTGCCCTGGGAGCATTCGATGCTCACACTGGGTATAAAGTGGGGGTACACTTTCGGAGTAATGTAGAGGGAGCTCTGTATTGTAGAGTGGGGGAAACATGGAAGATAGGAGCAGGAGCAGGCCATTCGGCCCCTCGAGCCTGCTCCACCATTTAACGCGATCATGGCTGATCATCCAAATTCAGAACCCTGTCTCTGCTTTCTCCCCATATCGCTTGATCCCTTTAGCCTTATGAAATACATCCAACTCCTTCTTGAATATATTTAATGAATTGGCCTCTACTGCCTTCTGTGGTAGAGAATTCCACAGGTTCACCACTCTCTGGGTGAAGAAATTCCTCCTAATTTCTGTCCTAAATGTCTTACCCCTTATCCTTAGACTGTGACCCCTGATTCTGGACTCCCCGACCATCGGGAACATCCTTCCTGCATCTAGTCTGTCCAGTCCTGTCAGAATTTTATAAGTTTCAATGAGATCCCCTCTCATTCTTATAAACTCCAGCGAGTATAATCCCAATCGACCCAATCTCTCCTCATACGTCATTCCTGCCATCCCAGGTATCCGCGTGGTGAATCTTCGCTGAACTCCTTCCATGGCAAGAACCTCCTTCCTCAGATAAGGCGACCAAAACTGCACACAATACTCAAGATGTGGTCTTACCAAGGCCCTGTACAACTGCAGCAAGATATCCTTGTTCCTGCACTCAAACCCTCTCGCTCCGAAGGCCAACATCCATTTGCCTTCTTAACCGCCTGCTGCACCTGCATGCTTACCTTCAGCGACTGGTGCACAAGGACACCCAGTTCTCGTTACACTTCACCTTCTCCCAATCCATTGCCATTCAGATAATAATCTGCCTTCCTGTTTTTGACACCAAAGTGGATAACCTCGCATTTATCCACGTTATAGTGCATCTGCCGTGCTTCTGCCCAATCACCCAACCTGTCCAAATCATCCTGGACTTTCTCGGCATCCTCCTCACAGCACACACGCCCACCCAGCTTTGTGTCGTCTGCAAACTTGGAGATATTACATCTAGTTCCCTTGTCTAGATCATTCAATATATATTGTGAATAGCTGGGGTCCAAGGACCGATCCCTGCGGTACCCCACTAGTCACTGCCTGCCACTCGGAAAAAGACTAGTTTATTCCAACGCTTTGCTTTCTGTCTGCCAACCAGTTCTCTATCCAAGTCAATACCTTGCCCCCCAATCCCATGTGCCTTAACTTTACACGCTAATCTCTTATGCGGGACCTTATCAAAAGCCTTTTGAAAGTCCAAATACATCACATCCACTGGTTCTCCCATATCTATTTTACCAGTTACATCCTCAAAAAATTCCAGTCGATTCGTCAAGCACGATTTACCTTTTGTAAATCCATGTTGACTTTGGAGGGGCTATGGCCGCTCTGTGTCATTATTCCCGGCTGCTGTGTGATTGGCTCCCGGTTCCTTTGTGATGTCACCTGGAGTCAGGTTTCCGCCCCTGGTTACGGCCCATCAGTGGGATGTCGGTTTGGGAGGAGCTGGAGTGACAGCTGACACTGGCAGTGAGTTTAGTCAAATTAAATATAATCAGTCACAAAAACAGTCCCACTGTATTCCAGTTACAGATTCTGGGATTAATATGAATCATGTTTCTATTGACAGTCTCTGGGAGTGAGCAATATCTCAGGAAGGTGGAGAGAGAGAGAAGTCGAATCATCGCCTCACTGACTGGGACTGGAGAAATGTTGCTAGGTTCACAGAGCATATCCGGCGGGACCGAGATCCCCATTTTCGGAAAAGGGTAAAAACAGGAAGCTTCAACAATGATTGGAAAGGTGAGGAACTTTACTGAGAATCCCATCAGTCCAGGATTTTTCCAATGTGAGAGTCTAACCAGATACTGGGAGCTGGTCAACATCTCGCATCAGGCTCGGCTGAACCAAATTAGTGGGAGCTTTACTCTGTACGCCACCCATTCCGTGCCTGCCCAGAGAGTGTTTTGGGTTTCCATTGTAGAGGAAGCTTTACTTTGCATCTCTCTATCTTACCCCTGCTTTACCTGCCCTTTGACTGTCTGATTGGGCAGTCTAATGGAAGCTTTAGTCTGTGTATAACGCATGATATATGCAGGAAGAAATCACTGGACTGGTCAGTTGTGCAGAAAAGGGGCAAATGGAATTCATTCTGGAGAATTGTGAGGTTATGCGTTTCGGAAGGGCTGACAAGGCAAGGGATCCCACAGTATCCGAGATTGTCAGATACAGAAGGAATCGCACACTCATACACCGCACCAGAGACTGACATAAACAGAATGAATCGCACACTCACACAGAGGGTGTCACAGAGTGGGTCTATACTTCGGGACTCCACGGATGGAGTCACAGAGTATGTCTATACTTAGGGACTCCACAGGGGGAGTCACAGAGTGGGTCTATACTTAGGGACTCCACAGATGGAGTCACAGAGTCGTCTTCTTAGGCAGTCCCTCGGAAATGAGGATGACTTGCTTCCACACTAAAAATGAGTTCTCAGGTGACTGATGAGTCCAATGCGGGACCTACAGTCTCTGTTACAGGTGGGGCATACGGTGGTTGAAGGGGCGGGTGTGTGGGGTGCTTGGGTTGACGTGCGCTCCTTACGCTGTTTGCGCTTGGCTTCCGCTTGCTCCCGGCGAAGAGACTCGAAGTATTCGGCGCCTTCCCGGATGCTTTTCCTCCACTTTGTGCGGTCTTCGGCCGGGGATTCCCAGGTATCGCTGGGGATATTGCACTTTTTCAAGAAGGCTTTGAGAGTGTCCTTGAAGCGTTTCCTCTGCCCACCTGTGGCTCTCTTGCCGTGCCGGAGCTCCGAGTAGAGCGCTAATTTTGGAAGTCTCTTATCGGGCATGCGGACGATGTGGCCCGGCCATCGGAGATGATCGAGCGTGGTCAAAGCTTCGATGCTGGGGATGTTGGCCTGAGTGAGAACGCTGAAGTTGGTGCGCCTATCTTGCCAATGGTTTTGCAGGATCTTGCGGAGGCAGCATTGGTGGTACCTCTCCAGTGCTTTGAGGTACCTGCTGTACGTGGTGCATGTCTCTGAAGCCTACAGGAGGTTGGGTATCACTACTGCTCTGTAGACCATGAGCTTGGGGCTGGGTTTGAGGTCCTGGTCTTT
This sequence comes from Squalus acanthias, assembly GCA_030390025.1. Classification (NCBI taxonomy): domain Eukaryota; kingdom Metazoa; phylum Chordata; class Chondrichthyes; order Squaliformes; family Squalidae; genus Squalus; species Squalus acanthias. The sequence continues at coordinate 6,103,831 of JASTWF010000034.1, read as the reverse complement.
AAACATTCTCTTCCTCAGGCGACCGAAGGCTGCACTGGCAAACTGAAGGCGGTGTTGGACTTTGTCATCGACGTCTCCCCTTGTTGACGGTAGGCTCCCAAGATATGGAAAGTGGTCCACGTTGTCCAAGGCCTCGTCATGGATTTTGATAATGGGGGAGCAGTACTTGTGGCGGGTTGGTGGAGGACCTTTGTCTTACGGATGTTTAGCGTAAGGCCCATGCTCTCGTACGCTTCGGTGAAGATGTTGACGATGGTTTAGAGTTCGACTGCTGAGTGAGCACAGATGCAAGCGTCGTCTGCATACTGTAATTCGATGACAGAGGATGGAACGACCTTGGATCTGGACTGGAGGCGATGGAGTTTGAACAGTTTCCCATTTGTTCTGTAGATTAGCTCCACTCCGGCGGGGAGCTTACTGAGGGTGAGATGGAGCATTGCAGCCAGGAAGAACGAGAAGAGCGTTGTTGCGATGACACAGCCTTGCTTGACCCCGGTCCGTACATGAATTGGGTCTCTGGTGGATCTGTTTGTCAGGATTACAGCTTGAATGTTGTCGTGAAGCAGGCGGAGGATGGTGACAAACTTTTGAGGGCAGCTGAATTTGAGGAGGATACTCCATAATCCCTCATGGTTGATGGTGTCGAAGGCCTTTATGAGGTCAAAGAAGACCATGTACAGCGGTTGGTGCTGTTCCCTGCATTTCTCTTGTAGTTGACGCGCGGTGAAGATCATGTTCATTGTGCCCCTTAGTGGGCGTAATCTGCATTGCGACTCTGGGTGGAGCTCTTCAGCCACTGGGAGAAGGCGATTGAGGAGGATTCTTCCGCTGACTTTCCCTGTGGCAGACAGCAGGGAGACTGCTCTGTAATTACCACAATCAGACTTGTCACCTTTCTTGAAGATGGTCACGATTACGGCGTCTCTGAGATCCCCTGGCATGCTCTCCTCCTTCCAAATAAGAGAAATTAGTTCATGTATTCGCACCAATAGTACTTCTTCACCATGTTTTAGCGCCTCGGCGGGGATTCCATCTGCTCCTGAGGCCTTGTAGTTCTTCAGTTGTCGGATGGCCTTTTCAACCTCATGCCGGACTGAGGTTGTGCTGAGGTGGTTGCGGGTAGCATGCTGCGGGATGGAGTTGAGGACACTCGCATCGAAGACAGAGTTTCGGTTAAGGAGATCTTCGAAGTGCTCCTTCCAGCGGGCACTGTCTGCCTCTCTGTCCTTGATGAGTACCTCTCCATTCTTAGCCCGCAGTGGGGTAGGACCATGGGTGCTTGGGCAGTAGGTGGTCTTGAATGCGCTAAAGAATCCACGCACGTCGTGGTTGTCGGCCAGCTGCTGGATCTCCTGCGCTTTCTCCACCCACCATCTGTTCTTAGGTCGCGAGTTTTTTGTTGGACCTCGGCCTTCAATGTCTGTAGAGCTGCTTTCTGGCTCTCGAGTTCTGTTACTGTTTCCAGATCAGCAATGCCTTGCCCTTGCGACTTATTAGCTCCTGGATCTCCTGGTCGTTCTTGTTGAACCAGTCTTGATTTTTCCTGGTCGAGTGACCGAGCGTCTCTTCGCAGGTGCTGATTATGGAGGCCTTGAGTGCAGACCAGGCGCCGTGGACACTCTGTGTCTCTGAATCACTGGGAGTCGTCAGGTTGGTTGTGAGGCGCAGGCTGAATAGGGCTTTCTTAGCAGGGTCTTTGAGTGCTCCAGCGTTGATTTTCCTGCGGCATTGCATCTGTTGCCGCCGCTGTTTTGGGGCTACGTTGATGGAGATGACAGAGCTGATTAGGCAGTGCGCTGTCCAGCAGTCGTCAGCTCCTGTCATGGCACAGGTGATGCGGACGTCCTTGCGGTCCCTCGCTCGGGCGATGACGTAGTCCAACAGATACCAGTGCTTGGAGCGAGGGTGTTGCCATGAAGCCTTGTACTTGTCTCTCTGACGGAACAAGGTGTTGGTTATGACAAGGCCATGTTCTTAGCATTTCGTCAGGAGGAGGCTACCATTGGAGTTGGCTTTCCCTACCCCCTCTCTGCCGATCACACTTCCACAGAGGTCTGTGTCCTTTCCACCTCTGGTGTTGAAGTCGCCAAGGGGGATCAGCTTGTCGCCCATTGGGACTCGGGACAGGGATTGTTCGAGGCTGGAGTAGAATTCCTCTTTGGTCTTGTCTGTGGCTTCCAGTGTTGTGGCGGATGCACTGATGACCGTAGCGCACTGGTTCCGGGCTAGGTTGAGCCATGAGTGATGAGGCGTTCGTTTATTCCACAAGTGGAGTCTCTGAGACGTTTAACTAGCTCATTTTTTATGGCGACACCTACCCCATGGAGGCGGCGTTCTTCTTCAGGTTTGCCTTTCCAGAAGAAGGTGTAACCACAGCCTTGCTCCTTGAGCTGGCCTTCCTCTGGCCACTGGGTCTCGCTTAGGGCGGTGATGTCTATGTCGAAACGTCTGAGCTCCCGGGCAACGTTAGCACAATGGCGTTCCAGTCTGTCGCTGTTGGGCGTGTCCATGAGTGTCCTGATGTTCCAGGTCCCGAGATTCATTTTAAAGGGTGGAAGATGCCTGTGCGTTAATTCTTTTAACGTGGGGTGGCCGTTGCACACCAGCTACCACGCAGGCTTGACAGAGCAAGGTCTTGGTCCAATGGCAAGGGGATCCAAGACGATTGGAGACCCGGCTCTGCTACATCGGCCGAGCACACACACACAAACCCACTCCTACTGTCCTCCTCCCTCTTCCCGCAGGTCCTCTCTGCCTGGGCTTTATAGGCTGCAGTGTGGTCCTCCCGACCCCGCTGCGCCATTCCTGGGCATCGACCTCGCCCCCGGGCCCCTCCCTCGCCCCTGGGCCCCGCTCTTCTCATCGTGTGTCCCGCGGTGTGTCTATTTCCAGTGAGTGTGGCCCGCGGGGTGTGCCCTTCCAGTGAGTGTGTCCGGCGGTGCGTCTCCTTCCAGTGAGTGTGTCCGGCAGTGTGTCTCCTTCCAGTGTGTCTGTCCCGCGGTGTGTCTCCTTCCAGTGAGTGTGTCCCGCGGTGTGACTCCTTCCAGTGTGTCTGTCCCGCGGTGTGTCTCCTTCCAGTGAGTCTGTCCCGCGGTGTGTCTCCTTCCAGTGAGTCTGTCCCGCGGTGTGTCTCCTTCCAGTGAGTCTGTCCTGCGGTGTGTCTCCTTCCAGTGAGTGTGTCCCGCGGTGTGTCTCCTTCCAGTGTGTCTGTCCCGCGGTGTGTCTCCTTCCAGTGAGTCTGTCCCGCGGTGTGTCTCCTTCCAGTGAGTGTGTCCCGCGGTGTGTCTCCTTCCAGTGACTGTGTCCCGCGGTGTGTCTCCTTCCAGTGACTGTGTCCCGCGGTGTGTCTCCTTCCAGTGAGTGTGTACCGAGGTGTGTCTCCTTCCAGTGAGTGTGTCCCGAGGTGTGTCTCCTTCCAGTGAGTGTGTCCCGCGGTGTGTCTCCTTCCAGTGAGTGTGTCCCGCGGTGTGTCTACTTCCAGTGCGTGTGGCCCGCGGGGTGTCTCCTTCCAGTGAGTGTGTCCCGCGGTGTGTCTACTTCTAGTGAGTGTGTCCCGCGGTGTGTCTCCTTCCAGTGAGTGTGTCCCGCGGTGTGTCTCCTTCCAGTGAGTGTGTCCCGCGGTGTGTCTCCTTCCAGTGAGTGTGTACCGAGGTGTGTCTCCTTCCAGTGAGTGTGTCCCGCGGTGTGTCTACTTCCAGTGCGTGTGGCCCGCGGGGTGTCTCCTTCTAGTGAGTGTGTCCCGCGGTGTGTCTACTTCTAGTGAGTGTGTCCCGCGGTGTGTCTCCTTCCAGTGAGTGTGTCCCGCGGTGTGTCTCCTTCCAGTGAGTGTGTCCCGCGGTGTGTCTCCTTCCAGTGAGTGTGTCCCGCGGTGTGTCTCCTTCCAGTGAGTCTGTCCCGCGGTGTGTCTCCTTCCAGTGAGTGTGTCCCGCGGTGTGTCTCCTTCCAGTGAGTGTCCCGCGGTGTGTCTCCTTCCAGTGAGTGTGTCCCGAGGTGTGTCTCATTCCAGTGAGTGTGTCCCGAGGTGTGTCTCCTTCCAGTGAGTGTGTCCCGAGGTGTGTCTCCTTCCAGTGAGTGTATCCCGCGGTGTGCCTCCTTCCAGTGAGTGTGTCCCGCGGTGTGCCTCCTTCCAGTGAGTGTGTCCCGCGGTGTGTCTCCTTCCAGTGAGTGTGTCCCGCGGTGTGTATCCTTCCAGTGAGTGTGTCCCGCGGTGTGTCTCCTTCCAGTGAGAGTGTCCCGCGGTGTGTCTCCTTCCAGTGAGAGTGTCCCGCGGTGTGCCTCCTTCCAGTGAGTGTGTCCCGTGGTTTCTCCTTCCAGTGAGTGTGTCCCGCGGTGTGTCTCCTTCCAGTGAGTGTGTCCCGCGGTGTGTCTCCTTCCAGTGAGTGTGTCCCGCGGTGTGTCTCCTTCCAGTGAGTGTGTCCCGCGGTGTGTCTCCTTCCAGTGAGTGTGTCCCGCGGTGTGTCTCCTTCCAGTGAGTGTGTCCCGCGGTGTGTCTCCTTCCAGTGAATCTGTCCCGCGGTGTTTCTCCTTCCAGTGATTCTGTCCCGCGGTGTGTCTCCGTCCAGTGAGTGTGTCCCGCGGTGTGCCTACTTCCAGTGAGTGTGTCCCGCGGTGTCTCCTTCCATTGAGTGTGGCCCGCGGTGTGTCTCCTTTTAGTGAGGGAGCTTTATGCTGTATCTAACATGTACTGTACCTGCCCTGCGAGTGTTAATGGGACGCCGTAGAGGGAGCTTAACTCTGTCTCTAACTCTTGTTGTGCCTGTCCTGGAAGGGTTTGATGGGACAGTATACAGGCAGCTTTATTCTGCATTTAACCCGTATTATACGTGTGCTGGGAGTGATTTGATGGAACAGTGTAGAGGCAGCTTTCATCTGTATCTAATCCGTGCTGCACCTGCCCTTGGAGCGTTTATTGGGACAGATTAGAGGGAGCTTTAATCTGTATCTAATCCGTGCTGCACCTGCCCTGGGAGTGTTTGATTGGACAGTATAGAGGGAGCTTTACTCTTTCGAACTCCTGTTCTCCCTGTCCTGGACGGGTTTGATGGGACAGTGTAAAGGGAGCTTTACTCTGTATCACACATGGTCTGAATGTGTCCTGGAAGTGTTTGATGGGATAGTGTAGAGGGAGCTGTGCTCTGTTTCTAACTCCCGCTATACCTGCCCTGGGAAAGTTTGATGGGACAGTGTAGAGGGAGCATTACTCTGTATCAGACGTGGTCTGAACCTGCCCTGGGAGTGTTTGATGGGACAGTTTAGAGGAAGCTTTACTCTGCACATTCACTTTCAATGACTCATGTACAAGGATACCCAGGCCCCTTTGTGCATCTGCGTTCCCCAATCTTTCACCATTTAGGAAATACTCTGCCTTTCTGTTTTGTCTACCAAACTGGATAACTTCACATTTAACGACATTATATTCCATCTGCCATGTTCACGCCCCTCACTGAGCCCTTTGAGATCCCTTGAAGTCTCTTCGCATCTTCTTCACAACTGACACTGCCACCTAGCTTTGTATCATCAGCAAATTTGGACATGTTACATTTAGTCCCCTCATCCAAATCCTTCGTATAGATTGTGGATAGCTGGGGCCCAAGCACCGATCCTTGCGGTACCCCACTAGTCGCAGCCTGCCATTCTGAAAAAGACCCGTTTTTCCCTACTCTTTGTTTTCTGTCTGTTAACCAATTCCCAAACCATGATAGTATATTACCCCCAATTCAATGTGCCCTCATTTTGTTCACCAACCTCTTGTGTGGGACCTTATCGAAGGTCTTATGAAAATCCAGATACACCACATCTACCGGTTCCCCTTTGTCTACTCCACTAGTTACATCCTCAAAGAACTCCAATATGTTTGTCAAACAGGATTTCCCTTTCATAAATCCATGTTGACTCTGCCCAATCTTACTATTAGTTTCTAAGTGCCCAGTTATTGCATCCTTTATAATAGATTCCAGCATTTTCCCAACTACTGATCTACCTGCCCTTGGAATGTTTGATGGGACAGTGTAGAAGCAGCTTTACACTATCAAACGTGGTCTGAACCTGCCCTGCGAGTGTTTGATGGGACAGTGTAGAGGCAGCTTTACTCTGCATCTAATAGAAGCTGTACTTGCCCTGGGAGCATTTGATGGGACATTGTAGAGGGTTATTTACTCTGTGTCTAACCTGTGCTGTACCTGCAGTGGGAGTGTTTGATGCGACAGTGTAGAGAGAGCTTTACTCTATCTAACCCGTGCTGCACCTGCCCTGAGAGTGTTTGATGGGACATTGTAGAGGGAGCTTTAATCTGTATCTAACCCGTGCTGTACCTGTCCTGAGAGGGTTTGATGCGACAGTGTAGAGGGAGCTTTACTCTGTATCTAACCCGTGCTGTACCTGCCCTGGGAGTGTTTGATGGGACATTGTAGAGGGAGCTTTACTCTGTATCTAACCCGTGCTGTACCTGCCCTGGGAGTGTTTGATGGGATATTGTGGAGGGAGCTTTAATCTGTATCTAACCCGTGCTGTACCTGCCCTGAGAGGGTTTGATGGGATATTGTGGAGGGAGCTTTACTCTGTATCTAACCCGTGCTGTACCTGCCCTGGGAGTGTTTGATGGGACATTGTAGAGAGAGCTTTACTCTGTATCTAACCCGTGCTGTACCTGTCCTGGGAGTGATTTGAATGTTGTGAGCGTTCCTGCCTCTCCCACCCTTTAAGGGAGTGAGCTCCAGATTTCAACCACCCTCTGGGTGAAAAAGTTTTGCCTCAAATCCCCTCTAAACCTCCTGCCCCTTACCTTGAAACTAGGCCCCCTGGTTATTGACCCCTCTACGAAGGGAAGAATTTTCTTTTTATCCACCCTTGCTATGCCCCTCATAATATTGTATACCTCAATCAGGTCCCCCCTCAGCCTTCTCTGCTCTAAGGAAAACAACCCCATCCTGTCCAGTCTCTCTTCACAGCTGAAACGCTCCAGCCCAGGTAACATCCTGGTGAATTTCCTCTGCACCCTCTCCAATGCAATCACATCCCTCCTATAGTGTGGTGACCAGAACTGCACACAGTATTCCAGCTGTGGCCTAACTAGCGTTTTGTGCAGCTGCGTCAAAAACCTCCCTGCTCTTATATTCTATGCCTCGGCTAATGAAGGCAAGTATCCAATATGCCTTTTTAACCACCTTATCTACCTGTCCTGCTGCCTTCAGGGATCTATGTACATGCACGCCAAGGTCCCTCTGATCCTCTGTCCTTCCTAGGGTCCTACCATTCATTGTGTATTCCCTTGCCTTGTTTGTCCTCCCAAAATGCATCACCTCACACTTTTCAGGGTTAAATTCCATTTGCCACTGTTCTGCCCATCTGACCAACCCGTCTATATCGTCCTGTAGTCTGAGGCTTCCCTTCTCGCTATTTACCACTCCACCAATTTTCGTGTCATCTGTGAACTTACATTCATATCTAAATCATTAATGTACACTACAAACAGCAAAGGACCCAGCACCGATCCCTGCGGTGCACCACTGGACACTGGTTTCCATTCACAAAAAACAACCTTCGACCATCACCATCTGCCTCCTGCCACTAAGCCAATTTTGAATCCAATGTGCCAAATTGCCTTGGATCCCATGGCCTCTTACCTTCTTGACCAGTCTCCCATGTGGGACTTTATCAAAAGCCTTACTGAAGACCATGTAGACGACATCAACTGCACTATCCTCATCCACACACCTAGTCACCCCCTCAAAAAATTCAATCAAATTGGTTAGATATGATCTCCCCCTGACAAAGCCATGCTGACTGTCCCTCATTAATCCTTGCCTCTCCAAGTTGAGACTAATTCTGTCCCTCAGAATTTTTTCCAATAATTTCCCTATCACTGATGTGAGGCTCACTGGCCTGTAATTCCCTGGTTTATCCCTACTACCCTTCTTGAACAATGGTACTACGTTAGCTGTTCTCCAGTCCTCTGGCACCTCCCCTGTGGTCAGAGAGGTTCTGCAAATTTGTGTCCGAGCCCCTGCAGTCTCCTCCCTTGCCTCACACAGCAGCCTGGGACACATCCCGTCAGGGCCTGGGGATTTATCCACTTTTAATCCCGCTAAAACCGCTAGTACCTCCTCCCTCTCAATACTAATTTGTTCAAGTATGTCACAATCCCCCTGCCTGATTTCTATGCCTCCATCGTCCTTCTCCACAGTGAACACAGATGCAAAATATTCATTTCCGAGCTTGACTCTGGACCAAACATTGTCTGAACCTGCCCTGGGATTTTTTGATGGGACAGTGTAGAGAGTTTTTCTCTGTATCTAACCCGTGCTGTACCTGCCCTGAGAGTGTTTGATGTTACATTGTAGAGGGAGGTTCACTCTGTATCTACCCTGTGCTTTACCTGCCCTGGGAGAGTTTAATTGGACAGTGTAAACGGGTCTTTAATCTGTATCTAATCCATGCTGCACCTGCTTTGGGAGTGTTTGATGGGCCTGTGTTGATGTAACTTTACTTTGTGTCTAACTCGTGTTGTGCCTGTCTTGGAAGGGTTTGATGGGACACTGTAGAGGCAGCTTTAGTCTGTATCTAACACATGCTGTACCTGCTCTGGGAGAGTTTGATGGGATAGTGTCGAGGGAGTTTTAATCTGTCTTACTCGTGTTCTGCATGTCCTGGATGGGTTTAATGGGACAGTGTAGAGAGAGCTTTACTCTATCAAACGTGGTCTGAACCTGCCCTGGGAGTGGTTTGCTGGGACAGTTCAGAGGGAGATTTACTCTATCTAACCTGTTCTGAACCTGCCCAGGCAGTGTTTGATGGGACAGTGTAGAGGGATCTTTACTCTGTATCAAACGTGGTCTGAACCTGCCATGAGAGTGTTTCATGGGACAGTGTAGAGGGATCTTTAAGAACATCAGAACATAAGAAATAGGAGCAGGAGTAGACCAATCGGCCCCTCGAGCCTGCTCCGCCATTCAATGAGATCATGGCTGATCTAATCCAACCTCAACTCTAAAGAACACAAGAAGCAGGAGCAGGACCCGGCCACGCAGCCCCTGGGCCCGCTCCGCCACCCACAGGGCCTTGACCGATCCGAACTCAAACTCATGTCCAATTTCCAGCCCGCTCCCCGTAACCCCTGATTCCCTTGACTTCTAGGAAACGATCTATTTCTGTTTTAAATTTATTTAATGAAGTAGCTTCCTCTTTACTCTGTATCTAACCGGTGCTGTCCCTACCCTGGGGTTGTTTGATGGGACAGTGTAGAGGCAGCTTTACTCTGTATCTAACCCATGCTGTACATGCCCTGGGGTTGTTTGATGGGACAGTGTAGAGGCAGCTTTACTCTGTATCTAACCCATGCTGTACATGCACTGGGGGTGTTTGATGGGACAGTTTAGAGGGTGTTTTACTCTGTTTCTAACACATGCTGTACCAGCCCTGGGAGTGTTAAATTGGACAGTGTTGATGCAGCTTTACTCTCTCTGTCTAACTCGTGTTCTGCCTGTCCTGGACGGGTTTGATGGGACAGTGTAAAGGGAGTTTTACTCTGTATCTTAACCGTGCTGTACCTGCCATGGGGGAGTTTGATGGGACAGTGTCGAGGGAGCTTTACTCTGTTTCTAACCCCTGCTGTACATGCCCTTTAAATGTTTGATGGGACATTGTAGAGGGAGCTTTACTCTGTATCTAACCCATGCTGTTCCTGCCCTGGGAGTGTTTGATGGGACAGTGTAGTGAGAGCTTTACTCTTTACCAATCATTGTTTGAACCTGCCCTGGGAGTGTTGGATGGGACAATGTAGAGGGAGATTTACTCTGTATCTAACCAGTGCTGTACCTGCCCTGGACGGGTTTCATGGGACAGTGTAGAGGGAGCTCTAAACTGTATCAAACATGGTCTGAACCTGCCAGGGGAGTGTTTGATGGGACAATGCAGAGATGAACTTTACGCTGTATCTAACCTGTGCTGTACCTGTCCTGTGAGAGTTTAATGGGACACTGTAGAGGGAACTTTACTCTGTGTCAAACATATTCTGAACCTCCTGTGGGAGTGTTTGATGAAATTGAGAGGTCGCACAACACCAGGTTGTAGTCCAACAGTTTTATTTGAAATCACAAGCTTTCGGAGCTATCGATCGCCCCTTCCTCAGGTGAAGTGGAGAAATACAGACTCGACAAAGCATATATAGATAGAGAACAATGCATGTGTACCTTACAATTGCAGACAACTAAATTAAATCATCGTGACTATCTGCCGAGGTGTGATAAAGTTAATCAGGTCAGCCAGGAAGGTACCACATCAAAGACATAGCAAGATACAACTGAGACAATGAGGTGGAGTCGCAGGGGGTCTAACGTGTCAAATGCTGCCGTCTATGTAAAACGATAAGCTGTAAAATTTTTACTTTTTTACCTGGAAAATTTTTTACTTTTTTACTGGGAATCACATCTGTGAACAAGCCAACGACTACTCGAGTCCGGATCACGTCATGTATCGTGACATAAACCCAAGATCCCGGTTGAGACCGTCTTCATGAGTGCGGAACTTGGCTATCAGTTTCTGCTCGATGATTTTGCGCTGTCGTGTGTTCCTAAGGTTGCCTTGGAGAACGCTTACCCGCAGATCCGAGGCTGAATGTCCTTGACTGCTGAAGTGTTCCCCGACTGGGAGGTAACAAAAGTGTTTGATGAGAAAGCGTAGAGTGAGATTTACTCTGTATCTAACCTGTGCTGAAACAGCCCTGGGTGGGTTTGATGGGACATTGAAGAGGGCGCTTAACTCTGTAGCTAAATCGTGTTGTGCCTGTCCTGGGAGAGTTTGAGGGGAAAGTCTAGAGTCAGCTTTCCCAGTATCAAACATGGTCTTAACCTGTCCTGTGAGTGTTGTTTCATGGGACAGTGTAGAGGGAACTTAACTCTGTATCTAAACCGTGCTGTACCTGCACTGGGAGTGTTTGATGGGACAGTGTAGAGGGAGCTTTACTCTGTATCTAACCTGTGCTGTACCTGCCCTGTGAGAGTTTGTTGGGCCAGTGTAGAGGGACCTTTACTCTGTATCTAACCCGTGCTGTACCTGCCCTGGGAGTGTTTGATGGGACAGTGTAAAGGGAGCTTTACTCTGTATCTAACCTGTGCTGTACCTGCCCTGAGAGAGTTTGATGGGACAGTGTAGAGGGACCTTTACTCTGTATCTAACCTTTGCTGAAACTGCCCTGGGAGTGTTTGATGGGGCAGTGCTGAGGGAGATTTACACTGTGTCTAAGTCGTGTTGTGCCTGTCCTGGGAGAGTTTGATGGGGCAGTGTTGGGGTACATTTACTCTGCCTCTGACCTATTCTGCCCAATTGGTTTGTGCCGGTGTTTATTCCCCACACAAGCCTCCTCTCGCCCCTCTTCATCTAATTCTATTAGCATAACCTTATATTCCTTTCTCCCTCATGTGTTTATCGAGCTTCTCCTTAAATGCATCTGTACTATCCGCCTCCACTACTCCCTGTGGTAGCGAGTTCCACATTCTCACCTCTCTTTGGGTGAAGAATTTCTCCTGAATTCTCCATTTGATTTATTAGTGACTATCTTATATTGATGATCTCCAGTTTTGGACTCCCACAAGTGGAAACATTTTCTCCACGACCACCCTTTATAACCTTCTCATAATCTTAAAGACCTCTATCCGGTCATCCATCAGCATTCTCTTTCTTCAAGAGAAAAGAGACCCAGCCTGTTCAGCCTTTCCTGATAAGTATATCCTCTCAGTTCTAGGATCATCCTTACAAATCTCCTTCTCCAGTGCCTCTATATTAAGAACATAAGAAATAAGAGCAGGAGTAGGCCATTGGGCCTCTCGTAATAATATGGAGACCGGAGCTTTTCACAGTACTCCAAGTATGATATAACCCATGGTCAGTACAAGTTTAACATAACCTCCCTGCTTTGCAATTCTATCCCTCTGGAAATACCCCACTCCCCTCACTGTAACACTTTGTGATATACTGCATTTCCCTCGCTGTAACACTCTGATATACCCGACACCCCTCAATGTAACACACTGATATAACCCCAGACTCCTGACTGTAACACTCTGTTATACACCACACCCCTCACTGTAACACCCTGATATGCCCAACACTGGTCATTGCATTACTCTGATGTACCCCACACCCGTAACTGTAGCACTCTGATGCAAACCCACTCCCCTGACTACAACACTCTGATATACCCCACACATGCCTTCGTGTAACACACCGATATACCCCACACCCCTTATGGTAACACTCTGATATACGCCGCTCCCCTCAATTTAACACTCTGATATACCTCACACACCTCATTAACACTCTGATATACCCCATAATTTAATCCTCTCTTACATATCCCAAACCTCTCACTGCAACAGACCGATATACCCAACTCACCTCCCTTTAACACTCTGATATACCCCACAACCCTCACTGTAACAATTTGATATACCCCACACCCATCACTATAATAATCTGATATACCCCACACCCCTCACTATAACACTCTGATATAAACCACACCCCTCACTGTAACACTCTGATATACCCCACACTCCTGATTATAACACTCTCTTACATACCCCAAGGAAGGCAAATGGTATGCTGGCCTTCATTACAAGAGGATTTGAGTACAGGAGTAAACAGGTCTTAATCCCTTGATAGAGGACCTTGGTGAGACCGCACCTGGAGTACTGTTAACAATTTTGGTCTCCTTACCTTATTAAAGAAATACTTGCCATAGAGGGAGTGCAACGAAGGTTCACGAGATTAATTCCTGGGAAGGCGGGACTGTCGTATGAGAAGAGATTGAGTAAACTAGGCCTGTATTCTCTTGAATTCAGAAGAATGAGAGGGGATCTCATTGAAGCATAAACAATTATTACAGGGCTTGATAGTTTGGATGCTGTGAGAATGTTTCTCTTGGCTGGGGAGTCTAGAAACAGGGGCACATCCTCATGATAAAGGGTAGGCATTTCAGGACTGAGATGAGAATCATAGAAACATAGAAGATAGGAGCAGGAGTAGGCCATTCGGCCCATCGAGCCTGCTCCACCATTCAATGCGATCATGGCTGATCATCCAAATTCAGTACCCTGTCGCTGCTTTCTCCCCATATCCCTTGATCCCCTTAGCCTTAAGAAATATATCTAACTCTAATAAAGACATTTCTTCACACAGAGGGTGGTGAATCTTTGGAATTCTCTACCCCAGAGGGTTGTGGAGGCTCAGTCATTGAATATATTCAAAACAGAAGTCGATAGATTTCTGACTAGTAAGGGCATCAAGGGATATCGAGATAAGGCAGGTGAATGGAATTGAGGCAGAAAATCAGCCATGATGTCATTGAATGGTGGAGCAGACGCAAGGGGCCGAATGGCCGACTCCTGCTCCTAGTTCTTATGTTCTTAAACCTCTCACTGTAACATAACATTTTACCCCACCCCCCTCACTGTAACACTTTCTGATATACTCCTTACCCCTCGCTGTAACACTCTGATATACCCCACACCCCTCACTGTAACACTCTGATATACGCCATACCCCTCGCTGAAACACTCTGATATACCCGACACCCTTCAATGTAAAACACTCATATAAACCCACAGCCCTGATTGTAACACTCTGTTATACACCACACCTCTCACTGTAACACTGTGTTAATTAACCCAACACTGCTCATTGTATTACTGTGATGTACCCCACACCCCTCACTGTAACACTCTGATATACCCAACACCTCTCACTGTAAAACTCTGACATACACAACACCGCTCATTGTATTACTCTGATGTACCCCACACCCCTCACTGTAGCACTTTGATGTAAACCCACTCCCCTGACTACAACACTCTGATATACCCCACACACCCCTCACTGTAAATATCTATATTCCCAACACCCCTTACTGTAACACTGATATAAACCCACGCCCCTGACTATAGCACTCTGATATACCCCACACATCCCTTACAGTAACACTGATATACCTCACACACCTCTCTGTACCACTCTGATATACCCCTTAATTTAATCCTCTTATATATTACAAACCTCTCACTGTAACAGACCGAAATACCCCACTGACCTCACTTTAACACTCTGATATATCCCACATGCCTCACTGTAATGCTCTGATATACCGCACATATCTTGCTGTAACACTCTGATGTATCCCACATCCTTCACATTAACACTCTGATATACCCCACATGACTCACTGTAACTCTCTGATATACCCCACACACCTCACTGCACATGCTAATATACCCCACACCCCTCACGGTAACACTATGATATTTCCCACACCCCTCACCGCAACATGCTGATAAACCCCACACCCCTCACTGTAACACTCTGATAAACCCCACACCCCTCACTGCAACACGCTGATAAACCCCACACCCCTCACTGTAATACTCAGATATATCCACACCTCACTGTAACTCTGATATACCCCACACCCCTCACTGTAATACTCTGATATACCCCAACCCCTGCACTGTTACACTCTGATATACCCCAAACCTCATTGTTATACTCTGATAAACCCCTCAATGTAATTCTCTCTTACATACTGATATACCCCACACCACTCACTGTTGTCACTGCCACTTTATTCCCATGGGCTTCAATTTTGGTAATATGTGATCCTTTATTAAGCACCTTTTGTAATGATTGGGAAATTGGGAAAGTGTGAGTAGTATCAATCATACAACGATAGAATTGGTGATCCAAGTGGTGTTGACAATTTGTTTAGCGTACTTGACGCCCCGCTCTGGTCACAGGCCTCATCTGGTTTCAATCAATGAATTATAAAATCATTGATTTTAATCCTATTTTATTATTTCTATGTATTTGTTATCAGGCTTGGCGTGACTCTGTCAAGGTTGGTATCACTTGCCCATTCCTAGTTACCCATGAGAAAATGGTGGGCCTTCATCTTGAGCCGCTGCAGTCCGTGTGGTGAAGGTGCTCCCACAATACTGTTACTGAAGGATTTTCAAGCTTTTGACCCAGTGACGATGAAAGAACGGCGATATATTTGAAGGGTACGGTAGCATAGTGGTTATGTTGCTGGAATAGTAAACCAGATGACTGGACAAATGATCCAGAGACATGTGTTCAAATCCCAAAAGCTGGGGGAATTTAAATTCAATTAATTAAACAAATCTGGAATGAAAAGCTTATGTCAATAAGGGTGACCATGAAAGCAGACAAGATAAGATTAACTGTAGTCATCTGGCAGTGTTCTCTGACTATATATGCATGTCTTCTCTAAACCTGACGAAGGAGCAGCGCTCCGAAAGCTTGTGATTTCAAATAAATCTGTTGGACTATAACCTGGTGTTGTGCGACTTCTCACATTTGTCCACCCCAGTCCAACACCGGCATCTCCACATCATGAACGTACCGGATTGTCGTAAAGTTCCACCTGGTTCACTAATGGCCTATCGGGAGAGAAATCTGCTGTCCTTACCTGGTCTGGCTGAAATGTAAATCCAGACCACTGCAATGTGGTTGACTCTGAAATGGCCCAGCAAGACATTCACTTGTCTCAGGCGGCTCCCCACCACCTGCTGATGGGAAATAAATGCTGGCCTTGTCAGCGGTGCCCACATCCCAAGAATCAGTTATAAAAATGATTTATTAAGTGTCATAATGATTGAAAAAGCGTTATAATGTTTTATTAATGGTCATAATGATTTATAAAGGGTTATAAAAGATCTGTAAAGTGTTGTAATGATTTTAAATGTTATAATGACTAATAAAGTCCTGGTGCCGGGCCATCTCCTCCCCGGGCTGGCCTGCTCGGGGTCCTGTGGGCCGTGCCGGGCCAGGCTGCTCCGCCTCGCCGCCCGCTCTCACAGTAACCGGGACTCCAACTGCTCCCGCCATCCAGACACTCTCCGCCCGCCGCCAGGGAAAGACACCGAGTGACTGCCGCAATCCTTGTGCGGGGCTCCTGAGCCGCCATCTTTGTACGGGGCTCCTGAGCCGCAATCCTTGTGCGCGGCCCCAGAGCCGCGATCTTTGTGCGTGACCCCAGTGCCGCCATCTTTCTGTCGGGCGCCGGAGCCGCCATATTTGTGCAGGACGCGGGTGCTGCCATCTTTGTGCTGTGCCCCAGAGACTACTTTTTGTGCTGGTCCCCAGAGACGCCATCTTTGTGCAGGGCGCGGGTACCGCCATCTTTGAGCGGGGTTCCAGAGCCACCATCTTTTTGCTGAGCGCCAGAGGAGCCATCTTTGTGCGGAGCGCCAGTGCCCCCATTTTTGTGCGTGGACCCGGAGCCACCATCTTTGTGCGGGGCCCCAGAGCTGCCATCTTTGTGCGGGTCCCCAGTGCCCCCATTTTTGTGCGTGGACCCGGAGCCCCCATTTTTGTGCGTGGACCCGGAGCCACCATCTTTGTGCGGGTCCCCAGTGCTCCCATTTCCATTCGTGGACCCGGAGCCACCATCTTTGTGCGGAACTCCAGAGCCGCCATCTTTGGGCGGGGTCCCAGAGCCGCCATCTTTGTGCTGGGCTGCAGAGCCGCCATCTTTTTGCAGGGCCCCAGAGCCGCCATCTTTGTGCGGAGCCCCAGAGCTGCCATCTTTGTGCTGGGCCCCGGAGCCGCCATCTCTGTGCGGGGCCCCACAATATCAGGCCCAGGGAACTGTCAACTCTCAGGCTGCAAAGTCTCAGTTTCTTCTCATCATTTAATGAATTTTACAATCAGAGTAAAGGGATATTTCCCCACATTCTTCAACTGCTCTCTGAACTTAGTCTGGGTCACGGCGTAAATCCCAGTGTTTGTGCAGCAACTCAGCAGCTGCAGCATGAATCCCAGTTCCATAACATAATACGGTGGAAGTACAGAATAATACCCCAAATACCACATCCGGTTCCATATAGAATACACCATAAACACTGCCCATAACAGGATGAAATTGCCGGAGATAACAAGCAGTAAAATGATGGATTTCCTGCGGCTCTCCATCTCTGGGTCTCTGGGACTCTCCCCACTGCTGGGACCCCGGAGTCTCCTGCGGGCTCTGCTGGCCACTAAAATGTGTCTGACGGTGACAGCATTGAGCAGCAGAATCACCACAAATGGGACACACGGGGTGAGAATATAATGAAGGAACTCGACTATTCCCCAGACCCGTGAATTCTGAAAATCCATTGTGACATCACAAAACCAGGGGTCGTTCTGAAGCCAATACCGACCTGTGAACATAAAATACCAGGTGATGTTCTTTAAACCGCTCAGCACAGTCACTGTTCCCAGAACCACAGCCGCCGTTTTCTCGGTGCAATGTTTAGTTTTCAGCTTCTGGCAACAAATGGCCACAAATCGATCAAAGGTGAAAGTGACGGTGAACCAGACAGAACAGTCTGTGGCTGCGAACAGCAGGACGGCGTGGATATTACACACGGGGATGGACCGCACGAAATCAAACTGTTCCCTATAAACAATCGGAATGTGCCTCAATATCAGGTCGAGGATAACGACCAGTAGATCCGCCGCTGCCATGGCCACCAGGTAGCGAGTGACACATTTGGAGAGACCACACTTTCCCCGAGACAGGATCACAATCGTCACTAAGTTCACTGTGAGGAAGGGAAATAAACAGGGAAATTATTCATCAGGCTGGGAGCAAAAGCAGCAGTTTGAGGGAATTCGGGGTGAAATCTGCAACTCATTACCGACATTGAATGATATAATCTAATCCTATTACCTGTGGAGCTGAATACAGGGCTTATTGTAAGAATAATCGGGAATACATTGTGGAATCAATAACTGAAATGGGAATAAATACAATATGAAAGTAACAGATGTTTGATCAAGGAGAGATTAAATGATCGATCTAAATTTAGCCCAGCAGACAAAAGCACCGCCCGAGGTACCAGGGACACAAAGGACCAGACCCTCTCAGGAAGCCTTCGTGTCCCGGGATCAGTCAGCATTTGGAGCGGTGCAGTTCGCTTCTGTGCCCCTGTGTTAGGGAGGGGGAAATCCCGCTTGGATTCCTGCTCTTGGTCAGAATATCCATTCTATTTAGAACTGAAAATGAATGCAACAGCAAAATACAGAAACTGCAACCTTGGCATGCAATAATTACAGGCAATTGTATGTAAAATGTACGGATGTAATACGACAATGCTAAGATAATAAATACAAGTGCACTGCAGTTATAAAGATAACTGGGCTATCAGATATGTTTTGAAGATTGAGTTTACTGCATTTTTGTTGAAATACACAAATTCTAGCTCATTGAAAGGAAGATTTGCCAAGTAACATTGCAAATAATGGACTCTGAATTAAAGTAAATAGTGATGATTGACCAGGTAATGTCCCACTAAATGCATTTATCAGCATCGAAATCAGACGACTTAGCCCACAGGCAAAGTGCCGCCGAATGCTGTTGTAAAGTATCTGAACACAAATGGAAGAGATTTATCCTTGTACTTTTTCACCTGTTGTTTCCAACTTGTGCAGAGAATATTAGACGAGAAGATATCAAAGGATTTTCTTATCCTCAGTACTTCAGTTACAATCAGCTGGGATTGTTTATCCTGAAGTACAGCAGGAGGCAATAGAGAATCACTCTGGGTCTCACTGACAGATCCACTGTACTGTGACAGACGGGCATGGGATCCAATTGTAAACTCAAAACAATGATCAGAAAGAAATGTATTGAAATCTGGCTGAATGAACGTTTTGTGAGAATGTAAATTATCCTTGTAATCCTACTTTAACCATCAGAAGCAGTGCCAATAATGCAGAACTGGAGAGGGTGGGAAAGGAGACACTGACTGGAACTGAATGATTAGCGGATATTTCAGACATTTAAAGATGTGGATGTGATCTGCCAGGATTTGTTCCTGTGACTCTGTAAGTAACCATACCGAGCATTAGGTGAAATCAAAAGCAAAATACTGCGGATACTGGAAATCTGAAATGAAAACAGAAAATGATGGAAATACTCAGCGGGTCAGACAGCATCTGTGGAGAGAGAGAGAAACAGAGTTAACGTTTCAGGTCGATGGCCTTTCGCCATTAGGTGAAAAGTCTCCTAAACCAAGACAGCATTCTTCTGACCTGATACAAATGTTCAGTGTCGGTAGCAGATTGAAATTCGTTAAATAAAGAGTCACCTCCAATAAATTTACTTGAGTTGAACATTTGAATCTTGGTAACACGAAATCACCTTCAGAATCAATAGCTGACAGCAGCGCGGATGGGATGGGGAACGACAGAGAGAGAAACACAGATAATCATGGGGGGAAAAGTCGGTTGGTTTGCACCTGCCCTGAGCACCTTCGGGGGGGGAGGGGTAACGGGGCGATAGGAGCTTAGCGCCCGAGCGCGGCTATTTTAGTACGCTCACAAAATTGACCAGTCGTTTTGCGCTGGCACTAAACACTGCCGCCACGATCTCCTGCGCCTGCAGATCGTGACATCAGTCGAGCGTGCAATGCCCTGGTAGCACCCCGGACTGAAAATTGAGTCGTGTCCCCTGCCTCAGCCCCTGCCGCTAGGAACGACACGTAGATGGGGAATGTTTTCAAGTCGGGAAGGGGCTGGGGGAGCGCTATTTAAAGGCGGTTGCCTCCTGCCGTTTCTTGTCGGCGAAATTTTTGTTAGATGCAGGTTGAGAGACGTCTGGAGAGATACGACGCTCACCGAAGGAGTTTTGGGTCCTGAGCACCAATTTGGAGGTTCATTTTTATTTCACCTTCCTTCTAACGATATTAAGAAGCTTCGATGGGGGCTGCACTAACTTGGGGCGTCATCGTCCAGCTTCACCTTCGGAGGCAGCAGAGGCGCAGAGAGAGAGAGAGTGGCAAACGCGACCAGCGGGTGTGTGACCACAGACAGCTCATACTCGCCGTTAATGCCCGCTATCCTGGCAGCAGCCACAATGCTTTTATTCTGCGCCAGACCGGTGTTGCACACATCTTCCAACCACCGTGTCAACCTAGTGGATGGCTCCTCGGAGACAAGGGTTATCCACTCTGCACCTGGCTGATGACACCGATCCATAACCCCAACACCCCTGTCGAACTGCAATACAATGAGAGCCATAGCGCCACCAGGAACATGATAGAGCAGGCGTTCGGCGTCTTGAAACAACGGTTCCGCTTTCTAGATCACTCAGGAGGAGCCCTGCAATACTCTCCCGAGCGAGTCTCCCTCTTGATTGTTGTGTGCTGCATGCTTTATAACATTGCAATCATGAGGACCCAGCCATTGCCACCAGGGATTGGTGCACCACCTGAGGAGGAGGAGCAAGAGGGAGAGGAGGAGGAGGATGAGTAGCAGGAGGATGAAGAGGAGAATCAGCAGCACCAACGTGGGAGGGAGGTGCACAATGTTGCCACTGAAAGGGCCGTCCGTGAACGGCTCATAAGACACCGATTCTAACCCCTTATTGAGAAGATGGCTTCTGTGATGAAGAAGCACATCATTGAAAGCATCCCGCACCCCCTATTGCTGGACAAAGCTGCAATGAGTCAAATCAGAAAAGATGTAAAGTTAGAATTAAAAAAATTAGTTGTGTTACCAACTCTGTGTCATTTATTCAGGACAAACAAGTTGAAACAAACACAACAATTCATGAACTAACAAAACTCGTTCTCACAACATGGAGATGAGCGGGAAAACTGTCAACAAATAGTTGAATAGCCATTACTGTGTGCAGCCATGTGTTTGGCAGAGGTGCCTACCATAGTTGAATAGCCATTACTGTGTGCAGACATGTGTTTGGCAGAGGTGCCTACCATAGTTGAATAGCCATTACTGTTTGCAGACACGTGTTTGGCAGAGGTGCCTACCATAGTTGAATAGCCATTACTGTGTGCAGCCATGTGTTTGGCAGAGGTGCCTATCTAAGTTGAGTAGCCATTACTATGTGCAGCCATGTGTTTGGCAGAGGTGCCTACCATAGTTGAATAGCCATTACTGTGTGCAGACATGTGCTTGGCAGAGGTGCCTACCACAGTTGAATAGCCATTACTGTGTGCAGACATGTGTTTGGCAGATGTGCCTATCACAGTTGAATAGCCATTACTGTGTGCAGACATGTGTTTGGCAGATGTGCCTATCATAGTTGAATAGCCATTACTGTGTGCAACCATGTGTTTGGCAGATGTGCCTATCACAGTTCAATAGCCATTACTGTGTGCAGCCATGTGTTTGTCAGATGTGCCTATCATAGTTGAATAACCATTACTGTGTGCAACCATGTGTTTGGCAGATGTGCCTACTATAGTTGAATAGCCATTACTGTGTGCAATCTTTGTGTTTGGCAGATTTGCCTCCCATAGTTGAATAGCCATTACTGTGTGCAGCCATTGTTTGGCAGATGTGCCTATTATAGTTGAATAGCCATTACTGTGTGCAGACATGTGTTTGGCAGAGGTGCCTTTCATAGTTGAATAGCCATTACTGTGTGCAGACATGTGTTTGGCAGAGGGGCCTATCATAGTTGAATAGCCATTACTGTGTGCAGACATGTGTTTGGCAGAGGTGCCTATCATAGTTGAATAGCCATTACTGTGTGCAGCCATGCATTTGCCAGATGTGCCTATCAT
Source organism: Squalus acanthias (assembly GCA_030390025.1). Taxonomy (NCBI): domain Eukaryota; kingdom Metazoa; phylum Chordata; class Chondrichthyes; order Squaliformes; family Squalidae; genus Squalus; species Squalus acanthias. The sequence continues at coordinate 6,082,253 of JASTWF010000034.1, read as the reverse complement.
AGTTGAATATCCATTACTCTATGCAGACCTGTGTTTGGCAGAGGTGCCTACCATAGTTGAATAGCCATTACTGTGTGCAGACATGTGTTTGGCAGAGGTGCCTTACATTGTTGAAGAGCCATTACTGTGTGCAGACATGTGTTTGGCAGAGGTGCCTATCATAGTTGAATAGCCGTTATTATGTGCAGACATGTGTTTGGCAGATGTGCCTACCACAGCTGAATAGCCGTTATTATGTGCAGCCATGTGTTTGGCAGATGTGCCTCCCATAGTATATTTTTATTCGTTTATGGGATGTGGGCTTCGCTGGCATGGCCAGCATTTATTGCCCATCCCTAGTTGCCCTTGAGAAGGTGGTGGTGAGCTGCCTTCTTGAACCGCTGCAGTCCGTGTGGTGAAGGTACTCCCACATTGCTGTTAAGTAGGGAGTTACAGGATTTTGACCCAGCGATGATGAAGGATCGGCGATATACTTCTAAGTCAGGATGGTGTGTGACTTGGAGGGGAGCTTGGAGGTGGTGGTGTTCCCATGCGCCTGCCCTTGTCCTTCTAGGTGGAAGAGGTCGCGGGTTTGGGAGGTGCTGCCGAAGAAGCCTTGGTGAGTTGCTGTAGTGTATCTTGTTGAATAGCGGTTAATGTGTGCAAGGTGTGGGATGTGGATGTGTGTTTTATGAAATGGCCATAGGTTTGAATGAGTGTTGGGCATTTGGGTTTGTAAACCCTCTGGGCACAGAGTGAAGTTGAGATGGAGGGATGTAGAGGTTTGGAAAAGCAGGTACTCACCCTGACCACCCGAGTGAGCTCGTTGAACTTCTTCTGACATTGGGTGTGGGTCCTCGGCACCAGGCCCCTCGGGGAGATGTGCTGAGCCACCTCCCTCCACACCCTTCTAAACTCCCGGGGCAATGGCCTCCTGCACCTCACAGGGAACAACACTGCCCATCGCCGTTCCACAGCGCCAACCAGAGCCACCAAAGCCTCGTCGCTCAAGCCCCTAGCTCTTTCTCTGGGCCTCTCCATTATTTTGAATTAATAACTGGACATAGATCCTTACTAGGAACGCCGACAGCAGTGAGGAGGGGATAGTACATATTTTGTATATCATAACATATTCCTAATATCCTAAACACTTCACCCCAATCTATGCCTTCCCTTCTGTGAGTGTCTGGTGGTCTTTGTGCTGGGGGCAGCGCGCTGACTGTGTGAGGTGACACAGTGAAGGGATCTCCTTATTTAGAGCAGAGGGAAATCCCCGAGTGACATCATTAGGCCTCACTGTAACTGGCATTAATTACAGTCATTGAACAATCAGACTCATTGAACCATTGTCATCACAACACTTTACTCAACTACCTCCTCTTTCACTATGACTTTGGCAGCAGCTTCTTTCTTGCTAAAGACAGATGCAAAGTATTCATTTACTATCTCAGCCATGCCCTCTGCCTCCATTCGTATGTCTCCTTTTTGGCCCTTAATCAGCCCCACCCCACCTCTTACTGCCCGTTTAATATTTATATGCCAAAAGAAGACTTTTGGATTCCATTTTATGTTAGCTGCCAATCTATTCTAATACTCTCTCTTTGCCCCTCGTATTTCCTTTTTCACTTCCTCTCTGAACTTTCTATATTCAGCCTGGTTCTCACTTGTATTCTGAACTTGACATCTGTCATACGCCCCATTTCTCTGCTTCCTCTTACTCTCTATCTTCCACTATCTCTTTCGTCATCCAGGGAGCTCTGGCTTTGGTTGCCCTACCTTTCCCCCTCGTGGGAATGTACCTCGATTGTACCTGAATCATCTCTTCTTTAAAGGCAGCACATTCTTCAATGACAGTTTTGCCTGCCAATCTTTGATTCCTTTTACCCAAGCCAGCTCCGTTCTCAACCCACTGAAATTGGCCCTCCCTCAATTAAGTATTTTTACACTAGATTGCTCCTTGTCCTTTTCCATAGCTAATATAAACCTCATGATACTACGATCACCGTTCTCTGAATGCTCCCTTACTGAAATCTTCTCCACTTCACCTACCTCATTCCCCAGAACCAGATCCAGCAATGCCTCCTTCCTCTTTGGGCCAGAAATGCACCAATTAAGAAAGTTCTCTTGAACTCACTAAGGAAATTCTTCCCCCTCTCTTCCCTTTATACAATTACTATCTCAGTCTATATTAGGATAACTGAAGTCCCCTATTATTACCACTCTATATTTCTTCCACCTCTCTGCAATTTCCCTGCAAATTTGCTCCTCTATTTCCTTCCCACTAGTTGGTGGCCTATAGAAGCGTTTTACAGCCAATGATTCTGCCATTCCCATTGGGGAACATTTAACCTCTCCTGCCTTCCACCCTATCACAGACCATCTCTTTTGTTCATTCCTCCCCCCGCCTTACCCTGCCCCTACACCTGCTTACAATCTGTTACATTTCTAACTTTTTCCAGTTATGTCGAAGGGTCACAGAACAGAAACGCTAACTCTGTTTCTCTCCACGGATGCTGCCTGACCTGCTGAGTGTTTCCAGCATTTTCTGTTGTTATTTCAGATTTCCACATCCGCAGTATTTTGCTATTGTAAGGTCTAAATAAAAGAGAAAGAAAGACTTCCATTTATATATCGCCTTTCACGACCTCCGGACGTCTCGAAGCGTTTTACAGCCAATGAATACATTTGGAGTGTAGTCACTGTTGTAAGGTGAGAAACACCGCAGCCAATTTGCGCACAGCAAGCTCCCAAAAGCAGCAATGTGAAAATGACCAGATTAATAGTTTTTGTTATGTTGATTGAGCGATAATTATTGTCCAGGACACCAGGGATAACTTCACCACTCTTCATCGAACTAGTGCAACGGGATCTTTTACGTCCACCTGAGAGAGCAGACGGGGCCTCGGGTTAATATCTCATCCGAAAGACGGCACCTCCAACAGTGCAGCACTCCCTCAGTACTGCACTGGAGAGTCAGCCTAGATTTATGGTGCTCTAGTCTCTGGAGTGGGACTTCAACCCACAACCTCTGACTGAGAGGTTAGTGTGCTACCTACTGAGCCACAGCTGACACTGTCAGATGGGTTTACAGTGCATGTGTGCAAACGCACGAAGCGTGGTCAATAAGTAGGTGAGCTGCAGGAGCAAATAGCCACATAGGAAAATGATGTTGTGGCGATAATAGAGACCTGGGTCAAAAAGGGTAGGATTGGGTACTAAATATACCTGGATATAAGATGTTCGGGAAAGATAGGGGAGGAAAGAAAGGAGGTGGATTAGCAATATTGATTAAGGAGAATATTAGTGCCGGAGAAAGAGGATGTCTTCGAGGGGTCAAGGACAGAATCTATTTGGTTAGAGTTAAGAAACAATAGAGGTACCACTACACTGCTCCCACCTCAATCCAGGAATGTGATTCCCAGTGCTGCCTAGATTACACTGCTCCCGCCTCAGTAAAGGAATTTCATTCCCAGGACAGCCTAGATTACACTGCTCCCACCTCAATCCGGGAATTTCATTCCCAGTGACAGCCTAGATTACACTGCTCCCACCTCAATCCAGGAATTTCATTCCCAGGCACAGCCTAGATTACACTGCTCCCACCTCAGTCCAGGAATTTCATTCCCAGTGCCGCCTAGATTACACTGCTCCCACCTCAGTCCAGGAATTTAATTCCCAGGCACAGCCTAGATTACACTGCTCCCACCTCAATCCAGGAATTTCATTCCCAGGACAGCCGAGATTACACTGCTCCCGCCTCAGTCCAGGGATTTCATTCCCAGGGCTGCCAAGATTACACTGCTCTCACCTCAATCCAGGAATTTCATTCCCAGGGACAGCCTAGATTACACTGCTCCCGCCGCAGTCCAGGAATTTCATTCCCAGGACAGACTAGATTACACTGCTCCCGCCTCAGTCCAGGAATTTCATCCCCGGGACAGACTAGTTTACACTGCTCCCGCCTCTGTCCAGGAATTTCATTCCCAGGACAGACTAGATTACACTGCTCCCGCCTCAGTCCAGGAATTTCATTCCCGGGACAGACTAAATTACACTGCTCCCACCTCAATCCAGGAATTTCATTCCCAGGGCTGCCTAGATTACACTGCTCCCACCTCAGTCCAGGAATTTCATTCCCAGGGCTGCCTAGATTACACTGCTCCCACCTCAGTCCAGGAATTTCATTCCCAGGACAGCCTAGATTACACTGCTCCTGCCTCAATCCAGGAATTTCATTCCCAGGGCTGCCTAGATTACACTGCTCCCGCCTCAGTCCAGGAATTTCATTCCCAGGCACAGCCTAGATTACACTGCTCCTGCCTCAATCCAGGAATTTCATTCCCAGGGCCGCCTAGATTACACTGCTCCCACCTCAATCCAGGAATTTCATTCTCAGTTCATTTCTCTTTTGCCTGAAAATGGAAGAAGAAGAAGAAGAAGAGTGACCTTACCCAGACAAACATGTCATCGTGTTTGACCGAGGGGAAGAATAATTAAAAGGAGCAAAGGATTAAAACGAAGGGATCAAAGGAAAACACTTAAAATATTAACCAATGAGATAAATACGCTGTAAGCACCTCAATACTCCATGAAACTCTCTGGAAACATTAAATTCTCGCATAATCATACTCACAGAACCATACCTGTCAGTCAACATTCTCAAACCCTCCATCACCATTCCAGGGTCTGCACAGACCCACCAGAGGTGGGGACACAGGGGTATACAATCGGGAGGGAGAAACCCTGTGAGTCCTCAACATTGCCTGAGGATATAATGAAGTCTGATGGCTTCCAGTCAGACATGGGCAAGGTAACTTCCTGCCGATTACCACCTACCGCCCTCCCTCAGCTGATGAATCGGCACATCTTCATGTTGAACACCAGTTGATGGGAGCACCGAGAGCAGAAAAAGCGCAAATTATACTCTGGGTCGGGAGGGGGAAACTTCAATGTCCATCACCAAGAGTGGCTCGGAAGTACCATCATTAACCGAGCCCTGAAGAACACAGCTGCCAGACTGGGATTGCGGCAGGTGGTGGGAGACCCAAGATGAGAGATTAGGCTGCTTGACCACGTCCTCACCAACCTACCTATCTGACAGTGCAGTGCTACCTCAGTACTGCCCCTCTGACAGTGCAGTGCTCCCTCAGCACTGCCCCTCTGACAGTGCAGTGCTCCCTCAGTACTGCCCCTCCGACAGTGCAGTGCTCACTCAGTACTGCCCCTCCGACAGTGCAGTGATCCCTCAGTACTGCCCCTCTGACAGTGCAGTGCTCCCTCAGTACTGCCCCTCTGACAGTGCAGTGCTCCCTCAGTACTGCCCCTCTGACAGTGCAGTGCTCCCTCAGTACTGCCCCTCTGACAGTGCAGTGCTCCCTCAGTACTGCCCCTCTGACAGTGATGCGCTCCCTCTGTACTGACCCTCTGACAGTGATGCGCTCCCTCAGTACTGACCCTCTGAGAGAGATGTGCTCCCTCAGTACTGCCCCTCTGACAGTGCGGCGCTCCCTTAGTACTGCCCCTCTGACAGAGATGCACTCCCTCAGTACTGCCCCTCCAACAATGCAGCACTCCCTCAGTACTGCCCCTCTGACAGTGATGCGCTCCCTCAGTACTGACCCTCTGACAGTGATGCGCTCCCTCAGTACTGCCCCTCCGACAGTGCAGTGCTCCCTCAGTACTGCCCCTCTGACAGAGATGCGCTCACTCAGTACTGACCCTCTGACAGTGATGCGCTCCCTCAGTACTGCCCCTCTGACAGTGCAGTGCTCCCTCAGTACTGCCCCTCTGACAGAGATGCGCTCACTCAGTACTGACCCTCTGACAGTGATGCGCTCCCTCAGTACTGCCCCTCTGACAGTGCAGTGCTCCCTCAGTACTGCCCCTCTGACAGAGATGCACTCCCTCAGTACTGCCCCTCCAACAATGCAGCACTCCCTCAGTACTGGCTTGAGTGCAGTTTGTCATGGAGTGCAGCTTGGAACCGAGTGTTAAGCTGCGAGTTTGGTGAGTGAGGGAGTTCATGGAGGGATGTGTTCCTTTCTTTTTATGTCTTTGTCAGCTTCCAAGACCCGGTCAGTATTTCTACAATCCAGTCGTTAAAGTAAAAGTAAGGTCTCGAGTTTAGAGCAAGTAGTGTTTAAAGGGAAGTAAGGTCCCTAGTGTATTTAATATTCTTTAATTTAAAGGGAGTAAATTATGGGTAGGACATGGCAGGGCAGCTCGGCAGCGTGGAGTGCTCCTGCTGTGCTATGTTGGAAGACAGGGACACTTTAGGTGTCCGGGGCGAACACATGTGCAGGAAGTGACCCCAGCTGCAGCTACTCGAAAACCGCGTTTCGGAGCTGGAGCTGCGACTATAGTCACTGTGGAGCATCCGCGAAGCTGAGATCTTCGTGGATAGAACATTTAACGAGGTGGTCACACCGCAGGTAAAGAGTGCACAGGCAGATAGGAAAGAGATGACCGCCAGACAGTGTAAAAGAACTAGGAAGGCAGCACAGGAGTCCCCAAGGTCCATCTCCCTCTCCAACAGATTTTCCATTTTGGATACTGATGGGGGAGAGGGTTTCTCAGGGGAATGCAGCAAGAGCCAAGTCCATGGCACTACGAGTGGCTCAGCACCACAGGAGGCGTGGGGGGGGGAAAGAGTGGGAGAGCAATAGTGACAGGGGATTCTATCGTAAGGGGAACAGATAGACGTTTCTGTGGCCGCAGACGTGACTCCAGGATGGTATGTTGCCTCCCTGGTGCCAGGTTCAAGGATGTCACTGAACGGCTGCAGGGTATTCTGAAGGGGGAGGGCGAACAGTCAGAGGTCTTAATCCACATTGGTACCAACGACATGGGTAAAAAGAGGGATGAGGTCCTGCAACAAGAATTTAGGGAGCTAGGTAGCAGATTAAAAAGCAGGACCTCAAAGGTTGTAATCTCTGTTTTACTCCCGGTGCCACTTGCTAGTGAGTATAGGAATAGGAGAATAGAGCAGATGAATGGGTGGCTAAAGAGTTGGTGCAGGAGGGAGGGCTTTCGTTTCCTGGATCACTGGGTCTGCTTCTGGGGAAGGTGGGACCTGTACAATTTGGACGGGTTGCACCTGAACCGGAACGGGACCAACATCCTTGCGGGGAGGTTTGCTAGTGCTGTTGGCGGGGGCGTGGTGGGTGGTGTTTAAACTAACTTGGCAGAGGGATGGGATACGGAGTGGAGCTATAGTAGGGGGTGATGCACAGCCAAATATAGAGGAAAAAACAAGTCAGCCTGGAAGGCAGAGCAAATATGTAACGGCACAAGAATGTAAGGCAAGCCTGGTGGGCATTTATTTTAATGCAAGGAGTCTTGCGAGTAAGGCAGATGAATTGAAGGTGTTGATGAACACATGGGAGTATGATATTGTTGCTATCACAGATACATGGTTGAGGGAGGGGCAGGACAGGCAGCTCAATATTCCGGGGTATAGAATCTTCAGGCGAGACAGAGGGTGTGTAAAAGAGGAGGGGGTGTCTCAATATTAATCAAGGAGTCAATTACTGCAGTAAGGAGGGATGATATCTTAGCAGGTTCCTCTAAGGAGGCCATATGGGTAGAACTTAAAACCAAAAAGTGGGCAAGCACTTTGCTGGGAGTGTACTACAGGGCCCCAAACAGTCAGGGGGAGATAGAAGAACAGATATGTAGGCAAATCTCAGAGAAGTGTCTAAATAATAGGGTAATAATAGTAGGGGATTTCAACTTCCGCAATATTAACTGGGATAGTCAGAGTGTGAAAGGCTTAGAGGGTGCGGAATTCTTAAAGTGCATCCAGGAGAGCTTTTTAAGCCAGCATATAGAAAGTGCTACAAGAGAGGGGGCAGTTCTGGACCTAATTCTAGGGAATGTAGCCATGCAAGTGGTAGAAGTGTTAGTAGGAGAGCATTTTGGTGACAGTGACCATAATTCGGTGAGATTTAAGGTAGTCATTGAAAAGGACAAAGATGGACCGGAATAATGGTTCTAAATTGGGGGAAGGCCAATTTTAATATGATAAGGCAGGATCTGGCCAAAGTGGACTAGGATCAGCTACTTGTAGGAAAATCCACATCAGAGCAGTGGTACTCTTTCAGAAAGGAAATAGAGAGAGTACAACACCAACATGTTCCCGTAAAAGTCAAGGTTGGGACCAACAAGCCCAGGGAACCCTGGATGTCAAGGGATATACAAGAATGGATTGGGAAAGAAAGAGAGGCTTTAGGCAGATACAAAGGACTAGAAACAGTGGAAGCCCTAGAGGAGTATAGAAAGTGCAGGGGGGTACTTAAAAAAGAAATTAGGAGAGCGAAGAGGGGGCATGAAAAAAAACACTGGCGGGCAAAAAAAAGGAAAATCCCAAGGTGTTTTGTAAGTATATTAAGGGCAAGAGGATAACCAGGGAAAGAGTAGGGCCCATTAGGGACCAAAGTGGTAATCTGTGTGTAGAGCCAGAAGATGTGGGTGAGGTTTTAAATGAATATTTTGCATCTGTGTTCACTATGGAGATGGACGATGTAGGCATAGAAATCAGGCAAGGCGATTGTGGTATACTTGAATAAATTAGGTTTGAGAGGGAGGAGGTATTGCGGTTTTAGCGGGCATAAAAGTGGATAAATCCCCAGGCCCAGACGACATGTATCGCAGGCTGCAGTGTGAGGCAAGGGAGGAGACTGCAGGGGCTCTGACATAAATTTTCAGAACCTCTCTGACCACAGGGCAGGTGCCAGATGACTGGAGAACAGCTAACATAGTACCATTGTTCAAGAAGGTTAGTAGGGGTGAACCAGGGAATTACAGGCCATTGAGCCTAACATCAGTGGTAGGGAAATTCTTTGAAAAAATTCAGAGGGACAGAGTTAGTCTACACTTGAAGAGGCAAGGATTGATCAAGGATAGTCAGCATGGCTTTGGAAGGGGGAGATCAGTTCTAAGCGATTTGATTGAAGTGACTAGGTTTCTGGATGAGGGTCGTGCAGTTGATGTCGTCTACATGGTCTTCAGTAAAGCTTTTGTCAACGTCCCACATGAGAGACTGGTCAAGAAGGTAAGAGCCCATGGGATCCAGGGCAATTTGGCACATTGGATCGAAAATTGGTTTAGTGGCAGGAGGCAGAGTGTGATGGTCGAAGGATGTTTTTGTGACTTGATGCCTGGGTCCAGTGGTGTACCGCAGGGATCGGTGCTGGGACCTTTGCTGTTTGTAGTGTACATTAATGATTCAGATATGAATGTAGGAGGTATGATCAGCAAGTTCGCAGATGACACGAAAATTGGTGGAGTGGTAAAAAGCGAGGACGGAAGCCTCAGGCTACAGGACGATATAGACGGTTTGGTTAGATGGGTAGAACATAGAAACATAGAAGATAGGAGCAGGAGTAGTCCATTCGGCCCCTCGAGCCTGCTCCGATATTCAATGCGATCATGGCTGATCATCCAAATTCAGAACCCTGTCCCTGCTTTCTCCCCATAACCCTTGATCACTTTAGCCTTAAGAAATATATGTAACTCCTTCTTGAATATATTTAATAAATTGGCCTCAACTGCCTTCTGTGGTAGAGAATTTCACAGGATCACCACTCTCTGGGTGAAGAAATTCCTCCTCATCTCAGTCCTAAATGGCTTACCCCTTATCCTTAGACTGTGACCCCTGGTTTTGGACTCCCCCGCCATCGGGAACATCCTTCCTGCATCTAGTCTGTCTAGTCCTGTTAGAATTTTATGAGTTTCAATGAGATCCCCTCTGATTCTTCTAAACTCTAGCGACTATAAGCCTAATCGAAACAATCTCTCTTCATACGTCATTCCTGCCATCCCAGGTATCAGTCTGGTGAATCTTCGCTGCACTCCCTCCATGGCAAGAACATCCTTCCTCAGATAAGACGACCACAACTGCACACAATACTCAAGGTGTGGTCTCACCAAGGCTCTGTGCAACTGCAGCAAGACATCCTTGCTCCTGTACTCGAATCCTCTCGCTGTGAAGGCCAACATACCATTTGCCTTCTTAACTGCCTGCTGCACCTGCATGCTTACCTTCAGCGACTGGTGCACAAGGACACGCACGTCTCGTTGCACTTCCCCTTCTCCCAATCTATTGCCGTTCAGATAATAATCTGTCTTCCTGTTTTTGCCACCAAAGTGGAAAACCTCGTATTTATCCACATTATACTGCATCTGCCATGCATCTGATCAATCACCCAACCTGTGCAAATCATATTGGAGTTTCTCTGCATCCTCCTCACACAGCACACACACCCACCCAGCTTTGTGTCGTCTGAAAACTTGGAGATATTACATCTAGTTCCCTCATCTAGATTATTAATATATACTGTGAATAGCTGGGGTCCTAGCACCGATCCCTGCGAACGCTCACTAGTAACTGCCTGCCACTCGGAAAAAGACCCGTTTATTCCAACTCTTTGCTTCCTGTCTGCCAACCAGTTCTCTATCCAAGTCAATACCTTGCCCCCAATCCCATGTGCCTTAACTTTGCACGCTAATCTCTTATGCGGGATCTGATCGAAAGCCTTCTGAAAGTCCAAATACACCACATCCACTGGTTCTCCCTTACCTATTCTACCAGTTACATCCTCAAAAAATTCCAGTAGATTAGTCAAGCATGATTTACCTTTTGTAAATCCATGTTGACTTTGTCCGATCCTGTCACTGTTTTCCAAGTGCTCTGCTATTACATCTTTTATAATGGACTCTAGCATTTTCCCCACTACCGATGTCAAGCTTACCGGTCTATAATTCCCCGTTTTCTCTCTACCAGCTTGTTAATATAGTGGGGTTATATTAGCTACCCTCCAATCCATGGGAACTGTTCCACAGTCTATAGAATTTTGGAACATGACCAGCAATGCATCGACTATTTCTAGGGCCACTTCCTGAAGTAACCTAGGATGTAGATTATCAGGCCCTGGGGATTTATCGGCCTTCAATCACGTCAATTTCCCTTCAAATACTGATTTCATTCAGTTCCTCCCTTATTAGACCCTATGTTCCCCGACATCGCTGAGAGTTTATTTGAGTCCTCCTTTGTGAAGACAGAACCAAAGTATATATTTAATTGATCTGCCATTTCTTTGTTCCCCATTATAAATTTCCCTGATTCTGACTGCAAGGTTCCTACGCTTGACTTCACCAATCTTTTTCTCTTCACATATCTATGGAATTTTTACAGTCAGTTTTTATGTTCCCTGCAAGCTAACTCTCATACTCTATTTTCCCGCTCTTAATTAATCCCTTTGTCCTCCTTTGCTGAATCCTAAACTGCTCCCAATTCTCAAGTTTGCTGCTTTTTGTGACCAATTTATATGGTCTCTCCTTGGATCTTATGCTATCCCTAATTTCCCTTGTTAGCCACGGTTGAGTCACCTTTTTTGTTTTATTTTTATGCCAAACAGGGATGAAGAAATTCTGTAGTTCATCCATGCGATCTTTAAATGTTTGCCATTGCCTATCCACCATCAACCCTTGAAGTAACATTCCTCAATCCATCCTAGCCAACTCGCGCCTCATACCATCACAGTTTCCTTTATTGAAAGTCAGTGCCCAAGTTTCTGAGTCAACTACAACTTCACTCTCCATCTTAATGAAGAATTCTATCATTTTATGATCGCTCCTCCCCAAGGGGCCTCGCACAACAAGATTGCTCATTTATCCTTTCTCATTACATAATACCCAGTCTAAGATGGCCTGATCTCTAGTTGGTTCCTCGACATATTGGTCCAGGAAGCCATCCCGTATACACGCTAGGAATTCCTTTTCCACAGTAGTGTTACTAATTTGATTAGCCCAATCGAAATGTAGATTAAAGTCACCCATGATAACTGCTGTGCCCTTATTGCACGCATCTCTAATTTCCCGTGTAATGCCATCCCCAACCTCAGCATGACTGTTTGGGGGTTTGTATACAAATCCCACTAACGTTTTCTGCCCCTTGGTATTTCTCAGCTCCACCCATACAGATTCGACATCATCCGAGCTAATATCCTTCCTTACTATTGTGTGAATTAACTCTTTAACCAGCAATGCTACACCGCCTCCTTTTCCTCTTTGCCTGTTCTTCCTGAATATTGAATACCCCTGGATGTTGAATTCCCAGCCTTGGTCACCCTGGAGCCATGTCTCTGTAATCCCAATTATATCATATCCGTTTACATCTATTTGCGCAGCTAATTCATCCACCTTATTACGAATGCTCCTCGCATTAAGACACAAAGCCTTCAGGCTTGTTTACTTATCACTCTTAGACCTTTTAGAATTATTGTTTACTGTGGCCATGTTTGATTTACACCCTTGCTTTCTCTGACTTCCACTTTTGCTTTTCTCCTTCCTGTCTTTTGCTTCTATCCTTGCTCCCATTTCCTCTGTCTCCCTGCACAGGTTCCCAACCCCCTGCCATTTTAGTTTAAACCCTCCTGAACAGAACTAGCAAGCACTCCTCCTAGGACATCGGTCCCGGTCCTGCCCAGGTGCAAACTTTCCAGTTTGTACTGGTCCCACCTCCCCCAGAACCGTTTCCAATGTCCCAGGAATTTGAATCCCTCCTCCTTGCACCATTCTTCCAGCCACGTACTCAGCTGAAATATCCTTCTATTTCTACTCTGACTATTCCGTGGCACTGGTAGCAATCCTGAGATTGAGGTCCTATTTTATAATTTACCTCTTAACTCCCTATATTGAGCTTTTAGGACCTCATCCCGTTTTTTACCTATGTCGTTGGTACCTATATGCACCACGACAACTGGCTGTTCACCCTCCCCATCCAGAATACCCTGCAGCCACTCCGAGACATCCTTGACCCTTGCACCAGGGAGGCAACATACCATCCTGGAGTCTCGTTTGCGGCCGCAGAAACGCCTATCTATTCCCCTTACAATAGAATCCCCTATCACTATAGCTCTCCTGCTCTTTTTCCTCCCGTCCTGTGGAGCAGAACCACCCATGGTGCCAGGAAGTTGGCTGCAGCTGTCTTCCCCCATAAGCCATCCTCCTCAACAATATCCAAAGCGGTATATCTGTTTGAGAGGGGGATGGCCACAGGCGACCACTGCACTACCTGCCTGCGCCTACTACTCTGCCTGGCGGTCACCCATTCCCTTCCTTCCTGTGCAGCGTTTACCTGCGGTGTAACCAACTCATTAAACGTGATATCCACCATGTCCTCAGCATCGCGAATGCCCCAGTATGTATCCATTCGCAGCTTCAGCGCCGCAATGCGGTCTGCCAGCAGCTGCAGCTGGATTCACTTCCCGCACACATGGTCGTCAGGGACACAGGAAGTGTCCCTGATTGCCCACAAACTGCAGGAGGAGCATACCACGGGGCCGAGCTGTGCTGCCATGACGTACCTTTAAATAATTTAAATTAAATTAAATCAAATCAATGCTACAAATAACACTGCAATTAAATGATAAAGTCAAGGGCCATTGTTTACTAGCACTCCCCGCTACACAACTGAGACCTTAGAAACTATAACCACAAAATTAAGACCTTCTAAAGTTTATAAACTATTAACCTTAACTGTCAAACTATGGAGTCGTGTAAATACTCACCTGGCTGTACTCACTCAATCAGCTGTTTCCTCTTGCCCGCGTCACGTTTTGAATCGCAAACAGGGGCAAACTGAATTTAACCCGGAAAAGTGTGAGGTGATACATTTTGGGAGGACTAACAAGGCAAGGAAATACGCAATGAATGGGAAGACCCTAGGAAGGACAGAGGACCAGAGGGATCTTGGTGTGCATGTACATAGATCCCTGAAGACAGCAGGACATAGAAACATAGAAATATAGCAGATAGGAGCAGGAGTAGGCCATTCAGCCCATCAAGCCTGCTCCGCCATTTAATGAGATCATGGCTGATCATCCAAATTTGGTACCCTGTCCCTGCTTTCTCCCCATATCCTTGATCTCTTTAGCCTTAAGAAATATATCTAACACCTTCTTGAATATATTTAATGAATTGGCCTCTACTGCCTTCTGTGGTAGAGAATTTCACAGGTTCACCACTCTCTGGGTGAAGAAATTCCTCCTCATCTCAGTCCTAAATGGCTTACCCCTTATCCTTAGACTGTGACCCCTGGTTCTGGACTCCCCCGCCATCGGGAACATCCTTCCTGCATCTAGTCTGTCTAGTCCTGTTAGAATTTTATAAGTTTCAGTGAGATCCCCTCTCATTCTTATAAACTCCAGCGAGTATAATCCCAATCGATCCAATCTCTCTTCATACGTCATTCCTGCCATCCCAGGTATCAGTCTGGTAAATCTTCGCTGCACTCCCTCCATGGCAAGAACATCCTTCCTCAGATAAGGCGACCAAAACTGCACACAATACTTAAGTTGTGGTCTCAGCAAGGCTCTGTACAACTGCAGCAAGAACTCCTTGCTCCTGTACTCGAATCCTCTCGCTATGAAGGCCAACATACCATTTGCCTTCTTAACCGCCTGCTGCACCTGCATGCTTACCTTCAACGACTGGTGCACAAGGACTCCCAGGATCGTTGCCCTTCCCCTTTTCCCAATCTATTGCCGTTCAGATAATAATCTGCTTTCCTGTTTTTGCCACCAAAGTGGATAACCACGCATTTATCCACATTGTATTGCATCTGCCATGCATCCGACCAATCACCCAACCTGTCCAAATCATCCTGGAGTTTCTCGGCATCCTCCTCACGGCACACACACTCACCCAGCTTTGTGTCATCTGCAAACTTGGAGATATTGCATCTAGTTCCCTCATCTAGATCATTAATATATATTGTGAATAACTGGGGTCATAGCACTGATCCCTGCGGTACCCCACTAGTCACTGCCTGCCACTCGGAAAAAGACCCATTTATTCCAACTCTTTGCTTTCTGTCTGCCAACCAGTTCTCTATCCAAGTCAATACCTTGCCCCCAATCCCATGTGCCTTAACTTTACACGCTAATCTCTTATGCGGGACCTTATCGAAAGCCTTCTGGAAGTCCAAATACACCACATCCACTGGTTCTCCCTTATCTATTCTAACAGTTCCATCCTCAAAAATTCCACTCGATTAGTCAAGCATGATTTACCTTTTGTAAATCCATGTTGACTTTGTCCGATCCTGTCACTGGTTTCCAAGTGCTTTGCTATTACATATTTTATAATGGACTCTAGCATTTCCCCCACTACCGATGTCAGGCTTACCAGTCTATAATTCCCCGTTTTCTCTCTCCCACCTTTTTTAAATTGTGGGGTTATATTCGCTACCCTCCAATCCATGGGAACTGTTCTAGAGTGGATAGAATTTTGGAAGACAGGTAGATAAGGTGGTTAAAAAGGCATATGGGATACTTGCCTTCATTAGCCGACGCATAGAATATAAGAGCAGGGAGGTTGTGTTGGAGATGTACAAAATGCTAGTTAGGCCACAGCTGGAATACGGTGTGTAGTTCTGATCGCCACACTATAGGAAGGATGTGATTGCATTGGAGAGGGTGCAGAGGAGATTCACCAGGATGTTACCTGGGCTGGAGCGCTTCAGCAATGAAGAGAGACTGGACAGGCTGGGGTTGCTTTCCTTAGAGCAGAGAAGGCTGCGGGGGGACCTGATTGAGGTGTACAAAATTATGAGGGGCATAGATAGGGTAGATAGAAAGGAATTTCCCCCTTAATAGAAGGGTCCATCACCAGGGCACATAGTTTCAAGGTAAGGGGCAGGAGGTTTAGAGGGGATTGGAGGAAAAACTTTTTCAAACAGAGTGTGGTTGGAATCTTAAACTCACTGCCTGAAAGGGTGGTAGAGACAGGAACCAACGCAGCATTCAATAATTATTTAAATGAGCACTTGAAACGCCACAGCATACAAGGCTACGGACCAAGTGCTGGAAAATGGGAATAGAATAGATAGGCTTGATGGCCGGCGCGGACACAATGGGCCGAAGGGCCCCTTTCTGTGCTGTATAACTATAACTATCGATGACTCTATGACAGCGCATGATTTCAAAGTTTGAAAATGACAGAAAACTCGGAAATGTTAATAAACAGTGAGAATGATAGTAACAGAAATTCAGGAGGTCGCAGACAGACTGGTGAAATGGGCAGACACATGGCAGATACAATTTAACACAGAGAAGGGTGAAGTGATACATGTTGGTAGGAAGCATGAGCAGAGGCAATATCAACTAAACGGTACAATTTCAAAGCGGGTGCGCGATCAGAGAGACCTGGTGTGTACTTACACAAATCATTGAAGGTGGCAGGACAATTAGCGATGGCTGTTAATAAAGCATATGGAGTCCTTGGCTTTACAAACAGAGACACAGAGTAACACAATCCAGGTAGAAATGTTAACCTTTTAAAAAGCATTGGTTAGACCCCAGCTGGAGTATTGTGTCCAATTCTGAGCACCACACTTTGGCAAGCATGTCAAGGATTAGAGAAGGTGTAGAGGAGATTTACCAGAATGGTACCAGGGATCTGGATCTTCAATTACGTGGAGAGACAGAAGAAGCTGGGATTGTTATTTTTAGATCAGCGAAGGTTAAACATTACAGAATTGTAGAATCGTCGAAATTTACGACACAGAAGGAGGCCATTTGGCCCATTGCATCTGCGCCGGTCGAAATAGAGCTTTCCAGCTTAATCCCACTTTCCAGCTCTTGGTCCGTAGCCCTGTAGGTGATGGCACTTCAAGTGCATATCCATGTACGTTTTAAACGTGATGAGGGTTTCTGCCTCTACCACCCTTTCAGGCCTTGAGTTTCAGACCCGCACCGACCTCTGGGTGAAACAAATTCTCATCTCCCGTCTAATCCTTCTACCAATTACTTTAAATCTATTCTCCTTGGTTATTGACCTCTCTGCCAGGGGAAATAGGTGCTTGCTATCCACTCTATCTAGGCCCCTCATAATTTTATACACCTCAATTAAATCTCCCCTCAGCCTCCTCTGTTACAAAGTAAAGAACCCCAGACTATTCTCCAGTCTTGGCAACATCCACGTAAATCTCCTGTATAATGTCTCAAATGCGATCACATCTTTCCTGTAATGTTTTGACCAAAATTGTACGCAGTATTCTAGCTGTGGCCTAATTGGTGTTTTATACAGTTCTAGCATAAACTCCCTGCTTTTATATGCTATGCTTCGACTAATAAAGCAACGTATCCCACATGCCTTTTTAACTACCCTATCTACATGTGCTGATAGTTTTAGAGATATGTGGAAATGTACTCCAAGGTCCGTCTGTTCCACTGCACCTCTCAGTATCCTACCATTTATTGTGTATTCCCTTTTTGTTAGCCCGCCACCAATGCATTACCTCACACTTCTCCGAAATGAACTCCATTTGCCACTGTTCTGCTCACCTGACCAGTCCATTGATATCTTCTTGCAGTCTACAGCTTTCTTCATCACTATCAACCACACGGCCAATTTTTGTATCATGTGCAAACTTCTTCATCATGGCCCCAACACTGAAGTCTAAATCATTAATATATACCACAAATAGCAGGGGACCTAGTACTGAGCCCTGTGGAACCCCACTGGAAACAACCTTCCAGTCACAAAAACACCCGTTGACCATTACGACATTTGCTTCCTGCCACTGAGCCAATTTTGGATCCAACTTGCCACTTTCCCTTGGATCCAATGACCAACCTGTCATTTGGGACCTTGTCAAAGGCCTTACTAATATCTACGTGGACTACATCAAATGCACTCCCCTCATCGACCCTCCTCATTACCTCCTCAAAAAATTCAATCCATTTAGTCAGACACGACATTCCCTTAACATTACCATGCTGACTGTCCTTGATTAATCTTGCATTTCGCCTGTAGCCAGAGAGGATTGGAAAATGATGGTCTGAGCCTCCGCTATTTCCTCCCTTAAAATGCCTGGGATACATTTCATCCGGGCCTCGTGATTTATCTACTTTCAAAGATGCTAAACATCTTAATGTTTCCTCTCTCACTATGTTTGTCTCATCTAATATTTCACACTCCTCCTCCTTAACTACAATGTCTGCATCATCTCACTCTTCTGTGAAGACAGACACAAAGTATTTATTAAGAACCATATCCATGTCTTCCGCCTCTACACACAGAATCACTGTTTGGTCTATAATAGGCCAGACTCTTTCCTTAGTTATCCTCATGCTCTTGATGTACGCATAAAACATCTTTGGGTTTTCCTTGATTTTACTTGCCAATATTTTTTGATGCCATCTCTTTGCTTTCCTAATTTACTTTTTAATTTCACCCCTGCACTTTCTATACCCCTCTAGGCTTTCTGTAGTATTGAGCTCTCGGTATCTGACAGAAGCTTCCCTTTTTGTTCCCTTATCCTACCCTGTATTCCCCTTGACATCCAGGGAACTCTAGATTTGGAAGTCGCATCCTTTATCTTTTTGGGAATATATTTGCTCTGAGCCCTCACTATCTCCTCGTTGAATGCTTCCCACAGCTCTGCACTGATTTCCAATTAAGAAGCTGTTTCCAGTCCACTTTTCCTAAATCACATCTCAGCTGAGTAAATTTGGCCTTTCCCCAATTGAAATTTTTAAACCTGGTATTTCTTTGTCCTTTTCCATCAGGGGAGATTTAGTATAGATATTCCAGATTGTCATGGGTTTTGATAGATTAAGTAAGTCTGTTTCCAGAGGCAGAATGGTGGGTAACCAGAGGAAACAAATTTGAAGTAATTGGCAAAAGAACCAGAGGAGAGATGAGAATTTTCTTTACGCAGTGAGTTGTGATCTAGAATGCACTGACTGAGAACGTGGTGGAAGCAGATTCAATAGTAAATTTCGAAAGGGAATGGGGTAATTAGATGAAGGGGAATTTTTTATGGGGCTCTGATTAAAGATTAGGACTGAATAAATAACTCTTTCAAAGAGACGGCACGGACACGATGGGCCGAATGGTCTCTGTATGTGATGTACCGTTCTATGATTCTATGAGCAAGAGACAGAGAGAGAGAGAAGAGGGGGAGAGAGAGAAAGGGAGAAAGAGAGAAATAAAAATACAGACTGAAAGACAGGGAGAGGTACAGAGGGAAATAAATTAACTTTAAAAGGGGAATTGTATAATTACCTGAAGGGGAACAATTTGCAGGACTATGGGAAAAGAGCAAGGGAATGGGACTAATTTGAGGGGTGAGGCCATGGTGGGATTTGAACATGAGGAGAAGAATATTTAAATCGAGTTGTTGCCGGATCGGCAGCCAATGTTGGTCAGTCATCACAGGGGTGATGGGTGAACGGGACATGATGTGTGTTAGGATAGGGGCAGCAGAGTTTTGGATGAGCTCTAGTTTATGGAGGCTTGTTACTGCGAGGCCGGCCAGGAGAGAATTGGAATAGTCGAGTCTGGATATAACAAAGGCACGGATGAGGGTTTATGCAGCGGAAGGGCTGAGGTGGAGCGGAGATGGGTGAAATTTTGGGGGCGGTCGTCGGCAGGACTGATGATTCAGAGGATATGAGTTCGGAACTCAGCTCAGGGACAAAGAGATCGCAGAGGTTGCAAACAGCCTGGTTCAGCCTCAGACATTGACCAGGGAGGGGGCCTGAATCGGTAGATAGAGAATGGAGTTCGTGACGAGGACCGAAGACAATGGCTTCGCTCTTCCCAAGATTTAAATGACAAACAGTAATACAGTGAAATGTGGTTTACAGATCTAATTGCTGGATATAGAGAGACTTACCAGGGACACCAACAGCAGCAAAGAATGAAGAATAGTAATACAGTTAGCAAAGGTTTGCAGGGTTAATAGCTGGATAGAGAGACTTACCAGAACAACAATCGCAACAAGGAGGGGAGAGTAAATGACAAGAACAGTAATACAGTAAAACATGGTTAACAGAATAGCTGGATAGAGAGACTTACCAGGAACACCAACAGCAGCAAGGAGCGGATAGTAAATGTATTGAATAATCTCAAGTGCCAAATCTATCCGATGGTCTAATGATAGTCTATCATAAAGTGCTGAAAGAAATTGAATATCCCAGCTGAAACTCCTGCCCATTGTTGCAGCATTCCAATCTACTGTTCTCAGATTCCGACCCATTGTTGTAACATTCCAATCTACTGTTCTCAGATTCCGACTCCCTCTCTGTGGAGCAGCGCGCTGATCCCTGTCAGTGCCGGAGGTGATGCTCTCACTGACACTATGGATAACACATTGAAAGGAGTCCCTTATTAATAGAAGAGGGAAACCCTGCACTGATACAATCAGAGTCCATGGAGACTGACATTAATTACAGTCACTGAACAAACAACTTCAGTTACCCGTGGAGACTGACATTAATTACAGTCACTGAACAAACAGCTTCAGTTAACCCCTTTCAATCCAACACTTTTTATACCACAGTAAAGTAGAACATTTACCCGCTCCGGATGGGAAGTATGAGGGTTGCTGAGGGAAGGAATGGTGGAAATAGCGCAGGCTCTGGCCAGAATATTTCAATCATCCTCGGATATGGGAGTGGAGCCAGAGGACTGGAGGGTTGCAAATGTTACACCCTGTTTAAAAAAGGAGAGGGGGATAAACCCTGTAACTGCAGGCCAGTCAGCCTAACGTCAGTGGTGGGAAAACGTCTAGAGGCCATATTCACAGAGAAAAGTATCTGTCTTTGGAAAAACATGGATTGATAAATGACAACCAGCACGGATATGTTAACGGCAAAGTGTGTCTGACAAACTTGATTAAGTTATTTGATGAAGTAACGGAAATGGTTGATGAGCGTAGTGCGTTTGATGTTGTGTACATGGACATTCAAAATGCATTTGATGAAGTACAATTGAATAGACTTGTTAGGACCAAAGGGACAGTGGCAGTGGGGATCTGACATTGGCTAAGGGACAGAAAACCGAGAGTAGTGGTGAACGGTTGTTGTTCAGACTGGAGGGAAGTGTACAGTGGTATCCCCAGATGTCGCTATTCGGACCACTGCTCTTTTTGATATATATTAATGATATAGACTTTTACATATATACATATATATACACACACAGAGCGGGATAAGGTAGGCTTCAGGAGGACATAGACAGACTGGTGAAATGAGCAAATTGACGAAAGGTGCCGTCGACAGTGCTATTATGTGGCACTTACTCACTAATAACCTTCTCACCGATGCCCAGTTTAAGTTCCGCCAGGACCACTCGGCTCCAGACCTCATTACAGCCTTGGTCCAAACATGGACAAAGGAGCTGAATTCCAGAGGTGAGGTGAGAGTGACTGCCCTTGACATCAAGGCAGCATTGGACTGAGTGTGGCATCAAGGAGCCCCAGTAAAATTGTGTCAATGGGAAGCAGGGGGAAACTCTCCACTGGCTCGAGTCATACCCAGCACAACGGAAGATGGTTGTGGTTTTTGGAGGTCAATCATCACAGCCCCAGGACATCGCTGCAGCAGTACATCAGGGCAGTGTCCTCGGCCCAACCATCTTCAGCTATTTCATCAATGACCTTCCCTCCATCCTATGGTCAGAAGTGGGGATGTTCGCTGATGATTGCTCAGTATTCAGTTCTATTCACAACTCCTCAGATAATGAAGCAGTCCATGCCCGCATGCAGCAAGACCTGGATGACATTCAGCCTTGGGTTGATAAGTGGCAAGTAATAATCACACCAAACAAGTGCCAGGCAATGACAATCTCCAACAAGAGCCACATCCCCTTGACATTCAATGGGATTACCATCGCCAAATCCGTCACCATCAGTATCCTGGGGGTTCCATTGACCAGAACCTTAACTGGACCAGCCACATAAATACTGTGGCTAAAAGAGCAGGTCAAGGCTGGGTATTCTGCGGCGAGTGTCTCACCTCCTGACTCCCCAAATCCTTTCCACCATCTACAAGGCACAAGTCAGGAGTGTGATGGAATACTCTCCACTTGTCTGGATGAGTGCAGCTCCAACAACACTCAAGAAGCTCGACATCATCCAGGACAAAGCAGCCCACTTGATTGGTACCCCATCCATCACCATAAAGGGGTAGAGAGGGTGGTAAAAAGGGAGGGGGTCGCGGTATTGATTAAAGAAACTATTACAGCTGTGAGGAGAGATGATATGTTGGAGGGATCATCAAACGAGACCATATGGGTCGAATGGAAAAACAAAAAAGGGGCGACCACACTGCTGGGAGTGTACTCTCGACCCCCAAACAGTGAGAGGGAGATAGAAGAGCAAATATGTCGACACATTTCTGAGATGTGCAAAAACTATAGGGCAGTAATAGTAGGAGATTTGAACTACCCCAATATTAACTGGGATAAGCTGGGTTTGTTTTCCTTGGAACAGAGGAGGCCTGCTCCTGCTCCTATTTCTTATGTTATGTTCTTAAACATTCACTCCCTCCACCAGCGGCGCACCGTGGCTGCAGTGTGTACCATCTACAAGATGCACTGCAGCAACTTGCCAAGGTTTCTTCGGCAGTACCTCCCAAACATGCAGCCTCTACCACCTAGAAGGACAAGGGCAGCAGGAGCATGGGAACACCATCACCTGTAACTTCCCCACCAAGTCACACACCATCCTGACTTGGAAGTATATCACCATTCCTTCATTGTCGCTGGGTCAAAATCCTGCAACTCCCTCCATAACAGCACTGTGGGAGCGCCTTTCCATCACCGACTGCAGCGGTTCACCACCACCTTCTCAAGTGCAACTAGGGATGGGCAATAAATGCAAGGCGTGCCAGCGATGACCACAGCCCATGAATGAATAAAAAAGAAAAACAAAATAGATGGCAGATGAAATTCCATAAATTGCATAGATTTTAGAACGTTTGCCGCGGATTGGAATGCAGCAAATGTAACCCCAATATCTAAGAAAGGAGGGAGAGAGAAAACGGGGAACTACAGACCAGTTTTCCTGACATCAGTAGTAGGGAAATGCTAAAATATATTAAGGACGTAGTAACAGGGCACTTAGAAAATTATAATAGGATTGGGCAGAGTCAACACGGATTTATGAAAGGGAAATCGTGTTTGACAAATTTGTTAGAGTTTTTTGAGGTTGTAACTAGCAGAACAGATAAGGGGGAGACAGTAGATGTGGTGGATTTGGATTTTCAGAAGACATTCGATAAGGGGCCGCACAAGAGGTTATTAAACAAAATGGGATTGGGGCTAATATTCTAGCATGGGTTGAGGATTGGTTAACGGACAGAAAACAGAGAATAGCAATAAACGAGTCATTTTCGGTTTGGCAGGCTGTAACTAGTGGGGTACCGCAAGAATCAGTGTTTGGGCCACAGCTATTTACGATATATATCAATGATTTGGATGAGGGGACCAAATGCAATATATCCAAGTTTGCTGATGATACAAAGCTGGGTGGGAATGTAAGTTGTGAGGAGGATGCAAGGAGGCTTCAAGGGATATAGACAGGCTAAGTGAGTGGGCAAGAACATGGCAAATGGAATATAATGTGGAGAAATGTGCAGTTAGGAAAAATAGTAAAGCAAGGTATTTTTTAAATGTTGAGAGATTGGGAAATGTTGGTGTTCAGAGGGACCTGGGTGTCCTTGTACATGAATCACTGAAAGGTAACATGCAGGTACAGCAAATAATTAGGAAAGCAAATGGTATATTGGCCTTTATTACAAGAGGATTTGAGCATAAGAGTAAAGACGTCTTACTGCAATTATATAAGGCCCTGGTGAGACCACACCAGGAGTACTGTGTACAGTGTTGGTCTCCTTACCAAAGGAAGGATATAATTGCCAAAGAGGGAGTGCAACGAAGGTTCACCAGACTGGTTCCTGGGATGGGGGGATTGTCCTATGAGAACAGATTGAGTAGACTAGGCCTATGTTCTCTAGAATTTAGAAGAATGAGAGGTGACCTCATGGAAATATATAAAATTCTTAGAGGGCTTAACAGGGTAGATGCAGTGAGGATGTTTCCCCTGGCTCGGGAGTCTAGAACAAGGGGTCACAGTCTCAGCAAAAGACGTCGGCCAGTTAGGTCCGAGATGAGGAGAAAATTCTTCACTCGGAGGGTGGGGAATCTTTGCAATTCTCTACCCCAGAGGGCTGTGGATGCTCAGTCGTTGAGTATATTCAAGACAGAGATTGAAGATTTTTGAATATTAAGGGAATCAAGGGATATGGGGATAGTTCAGGAAAGTGGAGTTGAGGTAGAAGATCAGCCATGACCTTATTGAACGGCGGAGCAGGATCGATGGGCCAAATGGCCTACTCCTGCTCCTATTTCATATGTTCCTATTTTCTAACTCTCAATATCTATCCCTGTCTTTCTCTTCCCTCTGCCTCTCTCAGCCTGTCTGTCTCTCTCTGGCTGTCTGTGGCTCTCCCCCAGACTTTCTGTCTCTCTATTTCTATCTCTCAATCTGCCCACTCTCATTGTTTCTATTTCTCTCTTTGTGTCTGTCTGACTCTCTCTATGGCCCGCTCAATGACCCTCCCAATGTCTCGCTCCATGTTTCAGTCAATGTCTCTCTCAATGTATCCCTGATTTTAATCACTCCCCCATTGGTGGCCATGCCTTCAGCTGCCTGGGCCCTAAGCTCTGGAATTCTGTCCGTAAACCTCTCTGCCTCTCTCTCCTCCATCAAGACGCTCCTTAAAAATTACCTCTTTGACCAAGCTTTTGGTTATCTGCCCAAATATCTCCTTATGTGGCTCGAGGTCAAATGTTGTTTGATAAACTCCTGTGAAGCGCCTTGGGACGTTTTACTACGTTAAAGGCGCTATATAAATATAAGTTTTTGTTGTGTTTTGCTTATTTCCAATTTAAGAATTAACAATGAACTTTACTCCCTTGTTAATTGGCTATCATACCCAATTTAACAATTAACTGACAGTTTTACCCTGTGTATTGCTTATCATACCCAACTTAACAATTAACTCACAGTTTTACCCTGTGTACTGGTTATCATACCAAATTTAACAATTAACTGTGATAGTTTCACCCTGTGTATTGGTTATCATACCCAATTTAACAATTAACTGTGACAGTTTTAACCTGTGTATTGGTTATCATACCCAATTTAACAATTAAATGTGACAGTTTTACACTGTGTATTGGTTATCATACCCAATTTAACAATTAACTGACAGTTTTACACTGTGTATTGGCTATCATACCTAATTTAATAATTAACTGTGATAGTTTCACCCTGTGTATTGGTTATCATACCCAATTTAACAATTAACTGTTACAGTTTTATCCTCTGTATTGGTTATCATACACAATTTAACAATTAACTGTGACAGTTTTACCCTGTGTATTGGTTATCATATCCAATTTAACAATTAACTGTGACAGTTTTAACTTGTGTATTGGTTATCATACCCAATTTAACAATTAACTGTAACAGTTTCACCCTGTGTATTGATTATCATACCCAATTTAACAATTAACTGTGACAGTTTTACCCTGTGTATTGGTTATCATTCCCAATTTAACAATTAACTGTGACAGTTTTACTCTGTGCATTGGTTATCAGACACAATTTAACAATTAACTGTGACAGTTTCACCCTGTGTACTGATTATCAAACCCAATTTAACAATTAACTAACTTTATTGACTTGTGTATTATTTAACAAATCAAATATAAATAACTGTAGCTCTTGTTTCCCCTCTGTTGCTTAATTTATCAATTTTTACAAATAATTGCAACGTTCTGAATAAAATAATTAATAGGATCAGGTGTAGGTCCTGCGCTGCCACCTGTTTATTAGTTTTCATGACCAATTTATCAATCAACAGTGCCTTTATTCCTCGGTGTATTGGTTACCACTTCCATTTTAAAACCACATCAACAACAACAACGACGTGTATTTATATAGCGCCTTTAACGTAGTAAAACGTCCCAAGTCGCTGCTCAGGAGTTTAAGACACAAAATAGGCTCCGTTCCACAGAAGGATAAATTAGGGCCGGTGACCAAAACCTTTTTCAAAGAGGTAGGTTTTAAGGAGCGTCTTCAAGGAGAAATAGAAGTAGCGAGGCGGAGAGGTTGAGGTTGGGAATTCCAGAGCTTTGGGCCGAGGCAACAGAAGGCACGGCCACCAAATGTTGAGCGATTATAATCAGGGATGCTCAAGAGGGCAGAATTAGAGGAGCGGCGATATCTCGGGGGGTTGTGGGGCTGAAGGAGATTAGAGATAGGAAGGGGCGAGGCCATGGAGGGATTTGAAAACAAGGATGAGAACTTTGAAATCGAGGTGCTGCTTAACCGGGTGTCAGTGTATGTCAGCGAGCACAGGGGAGATGGGTGAACGGGACTTGTTGCGAGTTATGACACGGGCAGCCGAGTTTTGGATGACCTCAAGTTTACATAGGGTGGA
Organism: Squalus acanthias; assembly: GCA_030390025.1. Lineage (NCBI taxonomy): Eukaryota > Metazoa > Chordata > Chondrichthyes > Squaliformes > Squalidae > Squalus > Squalus acanthias. The sequence goes on along the minus strand of JASTWF010000034.1, from coordinate 6,055,971 downwards.
ATGTGGGAGGCCAGCCAGGAGTGCATTGGAATAGTCAAGGCTAGAAGTAACAAAGGCATGGATGAGGGTTTCAGCAGCGGATGAGCTGAGGCAAGGGCGGAGACGGGCGATGTTACGGAGGTGGAAGTAGGCGGCCTTTGTTATGCTGCGGATATGTGGTCGGAGGCTCACTTCAGGGTCAAATATGACACCAATGTTGCGAACAGTGTGGTTCAGCCTCAGACAGATGTTAGGGAGAGGGATGGAGTCAGTGGCTAGGGAACGGTGTTGGTGGCAGGGACCGAAAACAATGGCTTCGGTCTTCCCAATATATAATTGGAGAAACTTTTGGCTCATTCAGAACTGTATCTCGGACAAGCAGTCTGACAATTGAGACACTGTGAAGGGGTCGAGAGAAGAGGTAGTGAGGTAGAGCTGGGTGTCGTCAGCGTACATGTGGAAACTGACGCTGTGTTTTGGGATGATGTCACCAAGGGGCAACGAGTAGATGAGAAATCTCTCGCTCTATTCCCCTCTGTGCTGGTTGTCATGTTCAAGTTAACAATTAATGATAAATTTATTGCCCTGTGTCTTGCTGATCAAGCCCAATTTACCAATTCACTGGATCTTTATTCCACTGTGTATTTGTTATCAGGGAGAGCCAGCCCAGATTTGTTGAAGGCAAATCGTGTTTGACTAAACTGATTGAGAGTTTTGATGAGGTAACAGGGTTGATGAGGGCTGTGCAGTTGATGTTCTGTATCCGGACATTCAAAAGGCGTTTGATAAAGTTACACATATTAGGCTTGTTAGCAAATTAAAGCCCATGGGATAAAAGGGGCAGAGGCAGCATGGATACAAATTGGATCAGGGACAGAAAACACAGAATTGTGTTGAATGGCTGTCTTCGGGCTGGAGGGAGGTAAATAGTGGAGTTCCCCAGGGTTCAGTACTGGGGTCTGGAGGGAGGTATACAGTGGAGTTCCCCAGGGTTCAGTACTGGGGGCTGGAGGGAGGTATACAGTGGAGTTCCCCAGGGTTCAGTACTGGGGTCTGGAGGGAGGTATACAGTGGAGTTCCCCAGGGTTCAGTACTGGGGGCTGGAGGGAGGTATACAGTGGAGTTCCCCAGGGTTCAGTACTGGGGGCTGGAGGGAGGGAAACAGTGGAGTTCCCCAGGGTTCAGTACTGGGGGCTGGAGGGAGGTATACAGTGGAGTTCCCCAGGGTTCAGTACTGGGGGCTGGAGGGAGGTATACAGTGGAGTTCCCCAGGGTTCAGTACTGGGGACTGGAGGGAGGTATACAGTGGAGTTCACCAGGGTTCAGTACTGGGGTCTGGAGGGAGGTATACAGTGGAGTTCACCAGGGTTCAGTACTGGGGTCTGGAGGGAGGTATACAGTGGAGTTCCCCAGGGTTCAGTACTGGGGTCTGGAGGGAGGTAAACAGTGGAGTTCCCCAGGGTTCAGTACTGGGGTCTGGAGGGAGGTATACAGTGGAGTTCCCAGGGTTCAGTACTGGGGCTGGAGGGAGGTATACAGTGGAGTTCCCCAGGGTTCAGTACTGGGGTCTGGAGGGAGGTATACAGTGGAGTTCCCCAGGTTCAGTACTGGGGTCTGGAGGGAGGTATACAGTGTAGTTCCCCAGGGTTCAGTACTGGGGGTCTGGAGGGAGGTATACAGTGGAGTTTCCCTGGGTTCAGTACTGGGGTCTGGAGGGAGGTATACAGTGGAGCTCCCCAGGGTTCAGTACTGGGGCTGGAGGGAGGTATGCAGTGGAGTTCCCCAGGGTTCAGTACTGGAGTCTGGAGGGAGGTATACAGTGGAGTTCCCCAGGTTTCAGTACTGGGGTCTGGAGGGACGTATACAGTGGAGTTCCCCAGGGTTCAGTACTGGGGTCTGGAGGGAGATATTCAGTAAAGTTCCCCAGGGTTCAGTACTGGGGGCTGGAGGGAGGTATACAGTGGAGTTCCCCAGGGTTCAGTACTGGGGACTGGAGGGAGGTATACAGTGGAGTTCCCCTGGGGACAGGAGGGAGGTATACAGTGGAGTTCCCCAGGGTTCAGTACTGGGGGCTGGAGGGAGGTATACAGTGGAGTTCCCCAGGGTTCAGTACTGGGGGCTGGAGGGAGGTATACAGTGGAGTTCCCCAGGGTTCAGTACTGGAGGCTGGAGGGAGGTATACAGTGGAGTTCCCCAGGGTTCAGTACTGGGGTCTGGAGGGAGGTATACAGTGGAGTTCCCCAGGGTTCAGTACTGGGGGCTGGAGGGAGGTATACAGTGGAATTCCACAGGGTTCAGTAGCAGGGTCTGGAGGGACGTATACAGTGGAGTTCCCCAGGTTTCAGTACTGGGGTCTGGAGGGAGGTATACAGTGGAGTTCCCCAGGGTTCAGTACTGGGGGCTGGAGGGAGGTATACAGTGGAGTTCCCCAGGTTTCAGTACTGGGGTCTGGAGGGAGGTATACAGTGGAGTTCCCCAGGGTTCAGTACTGGGGGCTGGAGGGAGGTATACAGTGGAGTTCCCCAGGGTTCAGTACTGTGGTCTGGAGGGAGGTATACAGTGCAGTTCCCCAGGGTTCAGTACTGGGGAGAGGGGGGAGGTATACAGTGGAGTTCCCCAGGGTTCAGTACTGTGGTCTGGAGGGAGGTATACAGTGGAGTTCCCCAGGGTTCAGTACTGTGGTCTGGAGGGAGGTATACAGTGGAGTTCCCCAGGGTTCAGTACTGGGGGCTGGAGGGAGGTATACAGTGGAGTTCCCCAGGGTTCAGTACTGGGGGCTGGAGGGAGGTATACAGTGGAGTTACCCAGGGTTCAGTACTGGGGGGAGGGGGGAGACATAAATGTTATATTTATAGTCATACTTTTCCATTACTGATTGATATTATTTATTATGTATTTCTAATAGCTCTTTAATGGGCATATAATTGGCAAATGCAATTTATACAGATAAATCTGAGGTAATGGACCAGAAATTAGACATCGATGATTGCCGCGGGTGTAAGGGTCCCCCGCGATATCGCACTCCGCGCCTGCCTTTATGGTTCGGGCCCACACGAACTTCAGTTCCAGGGCCTCTCCCTGGTGCCGGCGCGCAGTGCTTGCGTGTCCCAGAGGCGCAGTTAATTCGATGCGCCCTCTGGGATCACGTGGGCCAGTTAGAGCCAATGGCAGCACACCACCTTTCATTCATAGTTATGACAGGCAGAGCTGTCAAAACTATGAATACAACATGCCCCCAAAAGAACAGCCAAACCTCAATTAAATTTAATAAAAAACCATCACATTAATAAAATAACTATAGTTAAATAAATTAACCACTTTAAACAAAAATTTTAATTTTTGAAAAAAATTTAATTCTTTTTAAAAGTTATAAAAATAAACTTACCTTTCTTTAAAGTCTCTAAAAAAGATAAACCTGTTGAAAAAAATTTAAAATACTTAATTAACTACTTACCTTGTTAAAAGGGGGTCTTACGCCTCCTTTTTATATGTGTAAAATTTTCCATACTAACCCTCGCGTTGAAACCTGAAAAAGAACCTAAGTGTGCTGCGTGCTCACAGCCTGTAGTGCGCACGCGGTTCACCTAGGAACCGCCCACTACGCCATACCGGAAGTGCCGGTTTCCCGTGCATGCAGGAACCCGGCACTTCGGGACCTAATACGCGAGAGTACACAGTGCGTACTCTCCCGCATCAGGTCGAATTTTCGGGCCATTTCATTTTGTCAGAAATATAGAGGGGTCACATACTACTTTGAAAATAAGAATCTAAATTGGGTCGAGGAGCAAAGGGATCTCGGAGTACAAATACACACATCACTGAAAGTAGCGACACAGGTTAATAAGGCCATAAAAAGCAAACCAATCACTCGGGTTTATATCTGGAAAGGTAGAATTGAAAAGTAGTGAATTTATGCTAAACTTGTATCGAACCTTGGTTAGACCACTCTTGGAGTGCTGCGTACAATTCTGGTCGCTATATTCTAAAAATGATATAGAGGCACTGGAGAGGGTGCAGAGAATATTTACATGGATAATACCAGAAAAGCAAGGTATACATATTAGGAACGGATGAACAGGCTGGGTCTCCTTTCTCTTGAAGGCTGAGGGTTGACCTGATAGAGGTCTTTAAAATGAGGAAAGGTTTTGATGGAGTAGATAGAGACAGAGTGTTTCCACTTGTGGGGAACAGCAAAATTAGAGGCCATCAATATAAGATAGTCACCAAGAAATCAAATAGGGAATTCAGAAGAAACCTCTTTACCCAGAGAGTGGTGAGAATGTGGAACTCGCTACCACAGGGAGTGGTTGAAGCGAATAGTATTGATGCATTTAACGGGCAGTTAGATAAGCATATGTGGGAGAAGGGAATAGAGGGTTACGCTGATAGAATTAGATGAGGTAAGACGGGAGGAGGCTTGAGTGGAGCATAAACGCTGGCATGGACTGGTTGGGCTGAATGGCCTGGTTCTGTGCTGTATACCCCATGTAATCCTCTGTTACAGAGTAAAGCTCTCATCAAATACCTCCAGGGCAGGTACAGTGGGTTAGATACACAGTTCAGCTCCCGCTACACTGCCCCACCAAACACTCCCAGGGCAGGTACAGCACGGGTTAGATACAGAGTAAAGCTCCCTCTACACTGCCCCACCAAACAGTCCCAGGGCAGGTACAGCATGGATTAGCTACACAGTAAAGTTCCCTCCATTTTGGTTCATCAACACAACCAACTCTGATACATCATGTGTTCAATGCAGCGTACAGCTCCCTTGACACTACCCAATGAAGCACAACCAGCTCGGGTACAGCATGGGGTGAATACAGAATAAAGATCCCTCTACATGCAAGTGTCAAACACTCCCGGGTGGGGTACGGGCAAGGTTTATCTCTGAGTTAAGCTCTGCTCAACTTGCCACATCAAAGGCCGAGCCTGACGGCAGATGTTGAACAGCTCCCAGTATCTGGTTAGACTTTCACCTCGGCAAAATCCTGGACTGGTGGAATTCTCAGTAAAGTTCCTCACCTTTCCAATCATTGTTGAAGCTTCCCGTTTTATCCCGTCTCCGACACTGGGGGTCTCGATCCCACCAGATCTGCTCTGTGAAACCAGCGACATTTCTCCAGTCCCAGTGAGTGTGGCAATGATTCGACTTCTCTCTCTCCACCTTCCTGAGATATTGCTCACTCCCAGAGACTGTCAATAGAAAAATCAGTCATATTAATCCCAGATCCAGTACCTGGAATACAGTGGGACTGTTTTTGTGACTGGGATTGTATCTAATTTCATTATATTTGCAATTAATGTGTATTTGAATTACTTACATTATTAAAATGTTCCTTTCAGCCCTTTGCCCTGTTTATTGGGACTAAACTCACTGCCAGTGTCAGCTGTCACTTCAGCTCCTCCCACACTGACATCCCACTGATGGGCCGTAACCAGGGGCGGGGCCCTGTTTCCAAGTGACATCACACAGGAGCAGGGAGCCAATCAATCAAAGAGCAGCTTTAAAAATGTTAAAGCGGCCAAGCCCCTCCCAATCCCCCCGGGGCAGGTACATAACGAACATACGAATTAGGAACAGGAGTCGGCCATTCGGCCCCTCAAGCCTGTTCCGCCATTCAATAAGATCATGGCTGATCTGATTACTCCACATTCCCGTCCAACCCCCGATAACCTTTCACTCCCTTGCTTATCAAGAATCTATCTACGTCCGCCTTGAAATATTCAAAGACTCTGCTTCCACCGCCCTCTGAGGAAGAGAGTTCCAAAGACTCGCGACCCTCTGAGAAAAAACATTCTCCTCATCTCTGTCTAAAATGGGCGCTCCATTATTTTTAAACAGTGACCCCTAGTTCGTGATTCTCCCACAAGAGGAAACATCCTCTCCGCATCCACCCTGTCAAGACCCCTCAGGATCTTATAGGTTTCAATCAAGTCACCTCTTACTCTTCTAAACTCCAGTGGATACAAGCCTAGCCTGTCCAACCTTTCCTCATAAGACAACCCGCCCATTCCAGGTATTAGTCTAGTAAACCTTCTCTGAACTGCTTCCAACGCATTTACATCCTTCCTTAGATAAGGGGACTTATACTGTACTCAGTACTCCAGATGTGGTCTCACCAATGCCCTCTATAACTGAAGCATAAACTCCCTACTTTTGTATTCAATTCCCCTCGCAATAAACGTTAACATTCTATTAGCTTTCCTAATTACTCGCAGTACCTGCATACTAACCTTTTGTGATTCATGCACTAGGACACCCAGAACCCTCTGCACCTCAAAGCTCTGCAATCTCTCACCATTTAGATAATATGCTTATCTTTTGTTTCCAGCCCAAATGCACAATTGCACATTTTCACACATTATACTCTATTTGCCAGATCTTTGCCCACTCACTTAACCTATTTATATACCCTTGTAGCCTCCATATGTCCGCTTCACAATTTAATTTCCTACCTATCTTTTTGTCATAAGCAAATTTGGCAACCATACCTTCGGTCCCTTCATCCAAGTCATTTATATAAATTGTAAAAAGTTGAGGCCCCAGCATTATCCCTGTGGCACACTACACATTACATTTGCTAACCAGAAAATGACCCATTTATGCCTACACTCTGTTTCCGGTTAGCTAGCCAATCTTCTATCCATGCCAATATGTTGCCCCCTACACCATGAGCTTTTATTTTCGAAATAACCTTTGATGTGGCACCTTATCAAATGCCTTCTGGAAATCTAAGTACAGTACATCCACCGGTTCCCCTTTATCCACAGCACATGTTACTTCCTCAAAGAACTCCAATAAATTGGTTAAACATGATTTCCCTTTCACAAAACCATGCTGACTCTGCCTGATTACCTTGAACTTTTCCAAGTGCCCTGCTATAACGTCTTTAATAATAGTTTCTAGCATCTTCCCTAAGACAGGTGTTAAGCTAACTGGCCTGTAGTTTCCTGCTTTCTGTCTCACTCCCTTTTTGAATAAAGGAGTTACAATCGCTATTTTCTAATCTAATGGAACCCTCCCCGAATCTAGGGAATTTTGGAAAATTAAAACCAACGCATCAACTATCTCACTAGCTACTTCTTTTAAGACCCTAGGATGAAGTCCATCAGGACCCGGGGACTTGTCAGCCCGCATCTCCAACAATTTCCTCAGTACTACTTCCCTGGTGATTGTAATTTTCTTGACTTCCTCCCTCCCTTCCATTTCCTGATTTACAGCTGTTTCTGGGATGTTACTTGTATCCTCTATAGTGAAGACCGATGCAAAATACCTGTTCAATTCAACTGCCATCTCCTTATTTTCCATTATTAATTCCCCAGACTCACTTTTTATAGGACCAACGCTCCCTTTGTTAACTCTTTTCTTTTTAGAATATCTATAGAAACTCTTACTATCTGTTTTTATATTTCTAGCTAGCTTTCTCTCGTACTCTCATTTTTCTCTCCTTATTAATCTTTTAGTAATTCTTTGCTGTTTGTTTATATTCTGTCCAATCTTCTGACCTGCCACCCATCTTTTCACCATTATATGCTTTTTTTTTAACTTTCGATACTATCTTTAACTTTTTTAGTTAACCACGGATGGTGGGTCCTCCCCTTGGAATTTTTCTTTCTCGTTGGAATGGATCTATTCTGTGTATTCTGAACTATCCCATTAAAAGTCTGCCACTGCAGCTCTATTGACCTATCGCTTACTCCAGTTTGCCAGTTCACTTGAGCTAGCTCTGCTATCATGCCCTCATAATTGCCCTTATTCAAGTTAGAAAAAACTAGTCTTGGACCAAATCTTCTCTCCCTCAAACTGAATGTAAAATTCAATCATATTCTGATCGCTGCGACCTAGGGGCACCTTCACTATGTGGTCATTAATTAATCTGATCTTGTTTCACAATACCAGGTCTACTATAGCCTGCTCTCTGGTTGGCTCCAGAACGTGCTGTTCTAAGAAACTGTCCCAAAAACATTCTATGAAATCCTCATCTAGGCTACCTTTGCCCATCTGATTTTTCCATCTATATGTAGATTAAAATCCCCCATGATTATTGCCGTACCTTTCTGACAAGCTCCCATTATTTCTTCCTTGATACTCCATCCTAACGTGTGGTTACTGTTAGGGGGCCTGTACACCACTTCCACAAGTGACTTCTTGCCTTCATCATTTCTCATCTCTACCCAAACCGCTTCTACATCCTGGTTTCCTGAACTTAAGTCATCCCTCTATTGCGCTAATACCATTATTAATTTACAGAGCCACCCCTCCACTTTTTCCTAAATATCATGTACCCTTCAATATTCAGATCCCAATGTTTGTCATCCTGCAGCCATGTCTCTGTAATGGCTATCAGATTGTACTTATTTAATTCTATTTGCGCCATCAGTTCATCTGTTTTGTTTCGAATGCTACGTGCATTCAGATACAGAGCCTTTAGTTTTGTCCTTTTATTATTTTTGTAACCTTTAGCCTTATCTGTTGATTTACTCTTAGATTTGTACTCTCTATCCCTTCCCGTCATGGTCTGTTTATCATTTCCCATATTAATACCTTTCTCTCTTGTCTTGTTTCTACTCTTTGATTTACCACATCTTCCCAGATTTGATCCCTGGCCCCCAATATTAAGTTGAAAGCCCTCTCTACCGCCCTAGTTATATGACTCGCCAGAACACTGGTCCCAGCACGGTTCAGGTGAAGACCAACCCAACGGTACAGATCCCACTTTCCCCAGTACTGGTGCTAGAGCCCCAGGAAGCGAAACCAATTTCTCCCATACCAGTCTTTGAGTTACGCATTCATCTCTCTAATTTCATGGAACAGTGTAGAGGAAGCTTTACTCTGTATCTAACCCGTGCTGTACCTGCCCTGGGAGTGTTTGATGGGACAGTGTAGAGCGAGCTTTACACTGTATCTAACCCGTGCTGTACCTGATCTGGGAGTGTGTGATGGAACAGTGTAGAGGGAGCGTTACTCTATATCTAACCCGTGCTGTACCTGCCCTGGGAATATTTGAAGGAACAGTGTAGAGGGAGCTTTACTTTGCATCAATCCCAGTGCTGTACCTGCCCTGGGAGTGTGTGATGGGACAGTGTAGAGGGAGCTTTACTCTGTATCTAAACTGTTCTGTATCTGCCCTGGGAGTGTTTGATGGGACAGTGTAGAGGGAGCTTTACTCTATACCTAACCCGTGCACTACCTGCCCTGCGAGTATTTAATGCGACAGTGATGAGGGAGCATTACTCTTTCAAAACATTGCTGAACCTGCCCTGGGATTGTTTGATGGGACAATGTAGAGGGCGCTTTACTATGTATCTAACCCGTGCTGTACCTGCCCTGGGAGTGTTTGATTGGACAGTGTAGAGGGAGCTTTACTCTGAATCTAACCCGTGCTGTACCTGCCCTGGCAGATTTTGATGGGACAGTGTAGCGGGGGCTTTACTCTGTACCTAGCCCATGCACTAAATGCCCTGCGAGTGTTTCATGGGACAGTGCAGTGGGAGCTTTACTCTGTATCTAACCCGTGCTGTCCCTGCCCTGGGAGTATTTGATGGGGCAGTTTAGAGGGAGCTTTACTCTGTATCTAACCATTGCTGTACTCCCTGGGAGTGTTTGATGAGATTCTGTAGATGGATCTTTACTCTGCATCTAACCCGTGCTGTAACTGGCCTGAGAGTGTTTGATGCAACAGTGTATAGGCAACATTACTCTGTATCTTACCTGCGCTGTACCTGACCTGGGAGTGTTTAGAAACATAGAAACATAGAAGATAGGAGCAGGAGTAGGCCATTCGGCCCCTCGAGCCTGCTCCGCCATTCGATGAGATCATGGCTGATCATCTAAACTCAGTACCCTGTACCTGCCTTCTCCCCATATCCCTTGATACCTTTAGCTTTAAGAAATATATCTAACTCATCCTTGAATATATTTAATGACCTCGCCTCAACTACCTTCTGTGGTAGAGAATTCCACAGGTTCACCACTCTCTGGGTGAAGAAATTACTCCTCATTTCTGTCCTAAATGGTTTACCCGTTATCCGTAGATTATGACCCCTGTTTCTGGACTCTCCGACCATCGGGAAAATTCTTCCTGCATCTAGTTTGTCCAGACCTGTCAGAATTTTATGTTTCGATGAGATCCCCTCTCAATCTTCTATACTCCAGTGAGTATAAGCCCAATCGACCTAATCTCTCCTCATATGTCATTCCTGCCATCACAGGTATCAGCCTTGTGAATCTTCGCTGAACTCTTTCCATGGCAAGAACATCCTTCCTCAGATAAGGCGACCAAAACTGCACACAGTACTCAAGGTGTGGTCTCACCAAGGCCCTGTACAACTGCAGCAGGACATCCCTGTTCCTATACTCAAACCCTTTCGCTATGAAGGCCAACATACCATTTGCCTTCTTCACCGCCTGCTGCACCTGCATGCTTACTTTCAGCGACTGGTGCACAAGGACACCCAGGTCTCGTTGCACTTCCCCTTCTCCCAATCTATTGCCATTCAGATAATAGTCTGCCTTTCTGTTTTTGACACCAGAGCGGATAACCTCGCACTTCTCCACGTTATATTGCATCTGCCACGCTTCTGCCCACTCACCCAACCTGTCCAGATCATCCTGGAGTCTCTCGCTATCCTCCTCGCTGCACACACTCCCACCCAGCATTGTGTCATCTGCAAACTTGGAGATATTACATTTAATTCCCTTATCTAGATCATTAATGTATATTGTGAATAGCTGGGGTCCCAGGACCGATCCCTGCGGTACCCCACTAGTCACTGCTTGCCACTCGGAAAAAGACCCATCAATTCCTACTCTCTGCTTTCTGTCCGCCAACCAGTTCTCTATCCAAGTCAATACCTTGCCCCCAATCCCATGTGCCTTAACTTTACCCGCTAATCTCTTATGCGGGACCTTATCGAAAGCCTTTTGAAAGACCAAATACACCACATCTACTGGTTCTCCCTTATCTATTTTCCCAGTTACATCCTCAAAAAATTCCAGTAGATTAGTCAAGCACGATTTACCTTTTGTAAATCCATGTTGACTTTGTCCGATCCTGTCACTGTTTTTCAAATGCTCAGCTATTACATCCTTTATAATGGACTCTAGCATTTTCCCCACTACCGATGTCAGGCTTTCCGGTCTGTAATTCCCCGCTTTCTCTCTACCACCCTTTTTGAATAGTGGGGTAACATTAGCTACCCTCCAATCCATGGGTACAGTTCCAGATTCCATCGAATGTTGGAAGATGATCAGCAATTCATCTACTATTTCTAGGGCCACTTCTTTAAGTACCCTAGGATGTAGATTATCAGGCCCTGGGGATTTATCGGCCTTCAATAACGTCAATTTCCCCAACACCATTTCCCTGCAAATACTGATTTCTTTCAGTTCCTCCCTTTCATCAGACCGTATATTCTCCAACATCTCTGGGAGGTTATTTGTGTCCTCCTTTGTGAAGACAGAACCAAAATATGCATTTACTTGGGCTGGGATTTCTTTGTTCCCCATTATAACTTCCCCGCTTCTGACTGCAAGGGACCTACACTTGATTTCACTAATCTTTTTCTCTTCACATATCTATAAAAGCTCTTAGTCAGTTTTTATGTTCCCAGCAAGCTTACTTTCATATTCTATTTTCCCCTTCTTAATTAATCCCTTTGTCCTCCTTTGTTGAATCCTAAACTGCTCCCAATCCTCAGGGCTACCACTTTTTCTGGCCAATTTATATGCCCTCTCCTTGGATCTTATGCTATCCCTAATTTCCCTTGTTAACCACGGTTGAGTCACCCTTTTTGTTTTATTCTTATGCCACACTGGGATGTACAAATTCTGTAGTTCCTCCATGCAGTCTTTGAATGTTTGCCATTGCCTATCCACCGTCAACCCCTTGAGTGACATTCCCCAATCAATCCTACCCAATTCGCGCCTCAAACCATCGTAGTTTCCTTTATTTAAATTCAGGACCCTAGTCTCTGATTCAACTACTTCACTCTCCATCCTAATGAAGAATTCTATCATATTATGATCACTCTGACCCAAGGGGCATCGTACAACAAGATTGCTAATTAATCCTTTCTCGTTACATAATACCCAGTCTAAGATGGCCTGATCTCTGGTTGGTTCCTTTACATATTGTTCCAGAAAACCATCTCGCAAACATTCTAGGAATTCCTCCTCCACAGTATTTTTACTAATTTGGTTAGCCCAATCTATATGTAAATTAAAGTCACCCATGATGACTGCTGTGCCCTTACTGCATGCTTCTCTAATTTCCCTTTTAATGCCGTCCCCAACCTCCGTATTACTTTTTGGAGGTCTATATACCACTCCCACTAACGTTTTCTGCCCCTTGTTATTTCTCAGTTCTACCCATACAGATTCCGCATCATCAGAGCTAATATCCTTCCTTTCAATTGTGTTAATCCCCTCTTTAACCAGCAATGCTACCCCACCTCCCTTTCTTTGTTGCCTATCTTTCCTAAATATTGAATAACCCTGGATGTTGAGTTCCCAGCCTTGGCCACCCTGGAGCCATGTTTCTGTAATCCCAATCAAATCGTATTCATTTACCTGTATTTGCGCAGCTAATTCATTTACCTTGTTCGGAATGCTCCTTGCATTAAGACACAAAGCCTTCAGGCTTGTTTTTTTTACGCTCTCAGACCTATATGAATTATTATTTACTGTGACCATGTTTGATTTAAACCGTTGAGTTCTTTGCCTTCTACTTTTGTTTTTCTCCTTCCTGTCTTTAGCTTTTATCCTTATTTCCCTTTCCTCTGTCTCCCTGCTCAGGTTCCCAACCCCCTGCCACTTTAGTTTAAACCCTCCCCAACAGCACTAGCAAACACTCCCCCTAGGACATCGGTCCCGGCAGTGCCCAGGTGCAGACCGTCCCGTTTGTACTGGTCCCACCTCCCCCAGAACCGGTTCCAATGTCCAAGGAATTTGAATCCCTCCCCCTTGCACCATTCTTCTAGCCACGTATTCATTTGAAATATCCTTCTATTTCTACTCTGACTGGCACGTGGCACTGGTAGCAATCCTGAGATTACTACCTTTGAGGTCCTCTTTTTTAATTTACCTCCTAACTCCCTATATTCTGCTTTTAGGACCTCATCCCGTTTTTTACCTATATCGTTGATGCCTATGTGCACCACGACAACTGGCTGTTCGCCGTCCCACTCCAAAGTGTTTTGTAGCCGCTCCGAGACGTCCTTGACCCTTGCACCAGGGAGGCAACACACCATCCTGGAGTCTCGATTGCGGCCGCAGAAACGCCTATCTATTCCCCTTACAATTGAATCCCCTATCACTATAGCTCTTCCACACTTTTTCCTCCCAGCCTGTGCAGCAGAGCCACCCATGGTGCCAGGAAGTTGGCTGCTGCCGCCTTCCCCTGATAAGTCATCCCCCCCAACAGCATCCAAAGTGGTATATCTGTTTGAGAGGGGGATGGCCACAGGGGACCCCTGCACTACGTGCCTGCACCTCTTACGCTGCCTGATGGTCACCCATTCACTTCCTGCCTGTACACCCTTTACCTGCGGTGTGACCAACTCGCTAAACGTGTTATTCACGACGTTCTCAGCGTCGCAAATGCTCCAATATGCATCCATCCGCAGCTCCAGCGCCACAATGCGGTCCGTCAGTAGCTGCAGCTGGATACATTTCCCACACACATGGTCGTCAGGGACACAGGAAGTTTGATGGGATAGTCCAGAGGGAGCTTTATTCGGTATCTATCGCGGGCTGTACCTGCCTTAGAAAGTTTGATGGGACAGTGTAGAGGAAGCTTTACTCTGTATCTAACCCGTGCTGCACCTGCACTGGGAGTGTTTCATGGGACAGTGTAGAGGGAGCTTTACTCTGCATCTAACCTGGGCTGTACCTGCCATGGGGATGTTTGATGGGAAAGTGTAGAGGGAGCTTTACTCTGTACTTAACCCGTGCTGTCCCTGCCCTGGCAGTTTTTGATAGGACAGTGTAAAGGGAGCTTTACTCTGTACCTAACCCATGCACTTCTTGCCCTGCGAGTGTTTGATGGGACAGTGAAGAGGGAGCTTTACTCTGTATCTACCCTGTGCTGTACTTGCTCTGAGTGTGTTTGATGGGACAGTGTAGAGGGAGCTTCATTCTATATCTAACCATTGCAGTACCTGCCCTGGGAATGTATGATGGGATTCTGTAGAGGGATCTTTAATCTGTATCTAAACCGTACTGTTCCTGCCCTGGGCGTGTTTGATGGGGCAGTGTAGAGGGTGCTTTAATCTGCATCTAACTTGTGCTGTAGCTGCCTGGGAATGCTTGTTGGCACAGTGTAGAGAGAGCTTTACTCTGTAGGTAACCCGTGCTGTACATGACCTGGGAGTGTTTGATGGCATAATGTGGAGGGAGCATTACTCTGTATCTAACCCATACTCAACCTGCCCTGGGAGTGTGCATTGGGAGAGTGTAGAGGAAGGTTTACTCTGTATCTAACCAATGCTGTACCTAACCTGCGAGTGTTTGATGGGACAGTGCAGAGGGATCTTTACTAAGTATCTAACAAATGCTGTACCTGCACTGGGACTGTTTAATGGGACAGTGTAGTGGGAGCCTTATAACTCTTTATAACGTTAGAATCCTTAATAATCATTTACAAAAGGTGTATAACGGGTTATTAAGGATTGTAATGATTTATAAAGGATCATGTCCCTTTATCATATTTTGCATCACTTTGTACCCCATTCAAATCCCTTTATAATCCTTTGTCAATCATTATAACACTTTATAAGCCTTTGTCGATCATTACAGCCCTTTATATTCCTTAACAATTCATCATAAAACTTTATATCCCAATATCAACATTTATATATCATTATAATACTTTATATTCATTTATAATAATTTATAACCCAGCATAATCCTTTATAACCCTTTATAAAGCGTCAGGATACAGCGTAGGGATAATGGGTAGGTACTCAAATTGGCAGGATGTGACTCCTGGTGTCCGGCAGGGCTGTGTTTTGGGGCCTCAGCTATTCACAATATTTATTAATGACTTCGGTGATGTCATAGAAAGTCATATACCCAAATGTGCCGATGTCACAAAGATAGGCAGCATTGTAAGCAGTGTAGGTGAAACCATAAAGTTACAAAGGGATATTGACAGATTAAGGGAATGGGCAAAACTATGGCAAATGAATTTCAATGTAAGCAAATGTGAGGTCAATCACTTTGGACCCTAAAAGGATAGAACAGGTTACTTTCTAAATGGTGAAAAGCTAAAAAGAGTGGAGTTCCAAAGAGACTTGGGGGGTCCAGGTACATAGATCATTAAAATGTCATGGACAGGTACAGAAAATAATCAAAAAGGCTCATGGAAAGCTGGTCTTTATATCTAAAGGACTAGATTACAAGGGGGTAGAAGTTATTCTGCAGCTATACAAAACCCTGGTTAGACCACACCTGGAGTACTGTGAGCAGTTCTGGGCACCACACCTTAGGAAGGATATATTGGCCTTGGAGGGAGTGCAGCGCAGGTTTACCAGAATGATACCCAGACTTCAAGGGTTAAGTTACGAGGAGAGATTACACAAATTAGGGTTCTATTCCCTAGAATTTAGAAGGTTAAGGGGTGATCTGAGCGAAGTTTTCAGGATATTAAGGGGAACAGATAGAGTAGATAGCGAGAAACTATATCCATTGGTCGGGATACTAGGACTGGGGGCACAGTCTAAGAATTAGAGGCAGTCCTTTCAGGAGTGAAATTAGGAAACACTTCGACACACAAAGTGGGAGAAATTTGGAACTCTCTTCCACAAACGGAAGTGGATGCTAGATAAATTGTTAATTTTAAATCGGAGATTTATTGCTTTTTGTTAACCAAAGGTATGAAGGGATATGGGCCAAAGGTGGGTTTATGGAGTTAGATCGCAGATCAGTCAATGATCGCATTGAATGGGGCAACAGGCTCAAGGGGCTGAATGGCCGACTCCTCTTCCTATGTTCCTCAGTGTAGGATCCGTTGACTTGTTAGCCCTCCCCAAATGAATTACCTCACACTTCTCCGGATTAAATTCCATTTGCCGCAATCTTCCTGCATTTAGCATGAGTTATACACAGAGTAAAGCTCCCTTTACACTGCCCAATCAAATAGTCCAAGGGCAGGTATAGCACGGGTGAGATAGCGAGATACAGAGTAAAGCTCCCTTTACACTGCCCAATCAAACAGTCCAAGGGCAGGTACAGCACGGGTTAGATCGAAAGATACAGAGTAAAGCTCCCTTTACACTACCCAATCAAACAGTCCAAGGGCAGGTATAGCACCGGTTAGATCGAGAGATACAGAGTAAAGCTTCCTTTACACTGCCCAATCAAACAGTCCAAGGGCAGGTATAGCACGGGTTAGATAGAGAGATACAGAGTAAAGCTCCCTTTACAATGCCCAATCAAATAGTCCAAAGGCACGAACAGCACTGGTTCGATAGAGAGATACAGACTAAACCTTCCTCTGCCCTGTCCACTCAAACACTCGCAGGGCAGGTACAGCGCGGGTGACATGCAAAGCTCCCTCTAATACAGCATGTGCAGCGTACAGCTCCCTTGACACTACCCAATGAAGCACAACCAGCTCGGGTACAGCATGGGATGAATACAGAATAAAGATCTCACTACATGCAAGTGTCAAACACTCCCGGGTGAGGTACGGGCAAGGTTTATCTCCGAGTTAAGCTCCGCTCAACTTGCCACATCAAAGGCCGAGCCTGATGGCAGATGTTGAACAGCTCCCAGTATCTGGTTAGACTCTCACCTCAGCAAAATCCTGGACTGATGGGATTCTCAGTAAAGTTCCTCACCTTTCCAATCATTGTTGAAGCTTCCCGTTCTATCCCGTCTCCGACACTGGGGCTCTCGATCCCACCAGATCTGCTCTGTGAACCCAGCGACATTTCTCCAGTCCCATTCAGTGTGGCGATGATTCGACTTCTCTCTCTCTCCACCTTCCTGAGATATTGCTCACTCCCAGAGACTGTCTGTAGAAAAATGATTCATATTCATTCCAGAATACAGGGGGAGCATTTTTGTGACCATAGTTATATTCAATTTGATTATTTTTGCAATTAATCAGTGTGTTTAAATTACTTATTTAATATTGAATAGTTCTTTTCTGTCCATTGCCCTGTTTATTGGGACTAAACTCACCCCCAGCGTCAGCTGTCACTCCAGCTCCTCCCACACCGACATCCCACTGATGGGCCGTAACCAGGGGCGGGGCCCTGTCTCCAGGTGACATCACACAGCAGCCAGGAACGATGTCACAAAGTGGCCGGAGCCCCTCCCACACGAGGTGTCACAGGGTCACATTGACCAGGCTCTGCTCCTGGTGTGCAGTCTCACTGGGCATGAACACAGGGTGTACAATCAGCCCCGTCTCCGGGAATGAACCGGGATCCTGCCCTACATCTCTCCCGAGTTTTATTTCCATCGGTGTAAAATGGATGGCTGATTCACAATTACCCAGTTTGTGCTATAGCACCTACTAAACGTCAAACTCTATCCCAGTATTTCTTTCCTTCTCTACGTATCTGCTCCCTCACTGTCTCTGCCTCTCTCTCTCTCTCCACAGTGAGGGATGCGTCTGGGGCTGGGATCATACTGTACGGAAAAGACCAGAATATCAGTCAGTCTCTCTTCCTGCTCCCACATCGTTACCTCTGGTGTCCCCCAAGGATCTCTCCTTGACCCCCTCCTATTTCTCATCTACATGTTGTCCCTTGGTGACATCATCCAGAAACACAGTCAGTTTCCACATGTACGCTGACGACACCCAGCTCTACCTCACTACCTCTTCTCTCGACCCCTCCACGGTGTCTAAATTGTCAGACTGCTTGACTGACATGAGCAAAAGTTTCTCGAAGTAAATATTGGGTAGACCGAAGCCATTAATCCCAGAATACAGGGGGGGGGGCATTTTTGTGACCAAATTTATATTCAATGTGATTATTTTTGCAATTAATGAGTGTTTGAATTACTAACTTTATTATATTGTTCTATTCTGTCCATTGCACTGTTTATTGGGAAAACTCACTCCCAGTGTCAGCTGTCACTCCAGCTCCTCCCACACTGACATCCCACTGATGGGCCATAACCAGCGGCGGGGCACTTTCTCCAGGGGACATCACACAGCAGCAAGGAGCGATGTCATAAAGCGGCCGGAGCCCCTCCCACTCGAGGCGTCACAGGGTCACATTGACCAGGCTCTGCTCCTGGTGTGCAGTCTCACTGGGCATGAACACAGGGTGTACAATCAGCCCCGTCTCCGACCCCGCTCCCCTCATATGATGCGTACTGCTCCAACAACACTCAAGAAGCTCGACACCATCCAGGACAAAGCAGCCCGCTTGATTGACAACCCATCCACATACCTTACGCATTCACTCCCTCCACCACCGGTGTACCGTGGCTGCAGTGTGTACCATCTACGAGATGCACTGCAGCAACCCGCCAAGACATCTTCGTCAGCACCACCCAAACCCGCAACCTCTTCCACCTAGAAGGACAAGGGCAGCAGACGCATGGGAACCCCACCACCTCCAGGTTACCCTCGAAGTCACACACCATCCTGACTTGGAAGTATATCGCCAATCCTTCCTCGTTGCTGCTTGAAAATCCTAGAACTCCCTACCTACGGACTGCAGCGGTTCAAGAAGACAGCTCACCACCACCTTCTCAAGGGCAGTTAGGGATGGGCAATAAATGCTGGCCTTGCCAGCGACCCTCACATTCCATAAACGAATAATAAAAAAGTGCTTCTGCTGCACTTGCACTGAGGGCCGCGCATGCGCCCTGACCCCGCCCTTTCCAAGATGGCGGCGCGGGGAAAAGTCCCGCCTTCCTTCACCAAGATGGTGGCCGGTTGCCGGGGTAACACGGGCCTGTCGGCGGGGACAATGTCTTCAGCAGGTTGGCGGACAGTCGCCCCGCTCACCCGAGCGGCCGGACCTGGCGCTGCGGCGCAAGCACGAGGCCCCGCGGGGTCTTATTCGGGGCCTGAGGCCGGGTGTTTGTGAAGCTTCCCAGACCCCGCGCGGCGCCTGTTCCTCCCCGGCCCCCAGAATATCCTGCCGCCTCTTGAATCGTTTGTTCGGCCATTAGTACAACAGCAAATGCTCTGACGAAGTTATCGACCTGAAACGTTGGCGATTTCTCTCTCCGCGCATTGTTCCTGCTGCCGCAAGCGCGTCGTCTGCACCACTCGCACTGCGCATGCTCGGAGCACTCCCCGGTCCCACGCCTGCGCACTGGACTCCTGTAGTCATTGATTGGGCACTTTCTGCCACGCGGGGGATCGTGGGTAAACACACCGCCATTGAATGCCACAAAACAGAGAGCAGCTTTTCACTCTGGCAAAAGGTGGAATGTGGTGTTCCACAGGGATCGGTGCTGGGACCGCTGCTGTTCACAATTTACATAAACAATTTCGATTCGGGAATTTGAAGTACAATTTCAAAATTTGTCAATGATACCAAATTGGGCGGTACAGTTACTATTGATGAAGACTGTGACATAATGCAAGAAGACATTAATAAACTTGCAGAATGGAAGTGTAAATGGCGAATGAATTTCCAATATAGATAAGTGTGAGGTGGCGCCTTTTGGTAGGAAGAATAAGGAGGCCAGATACTGCTTTGAAAATAAGAGTATAAATGGGGTAGAGGAGCAATGCGATTTCGGGGTACAGATACACAGAACACTAAAGTAGCAATGGAGGTTAATAGGGCCATACAAAACAAACAAAGCACTGGGGTTCATATCCAGAGGGATAGAATTGCAAAGCAGGGAGGTTATGTTAAACTTGTACTGACCCTGGGTTAGATCATACTTGGAGTACTGTGAAAAGCTCTGGTCTCCATATTATTACGAGGGGCCCAATGGCCTACTCCTGCTCTTATTTCTTATGTTCTTAATATAGAGGCACTGGAGAAGGAGATTTGTAAGGATGATCCTAGAACTGAGAGGATATACTTCTCAGGATTGGCTGAACAGGCTGGGTCTCTTTTCTCTTGAAGAAAGAGAATGCTGATGGATGACCGGATAGAGGTCTTTAAGATTATGAGAAGGTTATAAAGGGTGATCGTGGAGAAAATGTTTCCACTTGTGGGAGTCCAAAACTGGAGATCATCAATATAAGATAGTCACTAATAAATCCAATGGAGAATTCAGGATAAATTCTTCACCCAAAGAGAGGTGAGAATGTGGAACTCGCTACCACAGGGAGTAGTGGAGGGGGTAGTACAGATGCATTTAAGGAGAAGCTAGATAAACACATGAGGGAGAAAGGAATATAAGGTTATGCTAATAGAATTAGATGAAGAGGGGTGAGAGGAGGCTTGCGTGGGGAATAAACACCGGCACAAACCAATTGGGCAGAATAGTTCAGAGGCAGAGTAAATCTCCCTCAGCACTGTCCCATCAAACGCTCCCAGGGCAGTTTCAGCAAAGGTTAGATACAGAGTAAAGGTCCCTCTACACTGGCCCAACAAACTCTCACAGGGCAGGTACAGCACAGGTTAGATACAGATTAAAGTTCCCTCTACAATGGCCCAACAAACTCTCACAGGGCAGGTACAGCACAGGTTAGATACAGAGTAAAGGTCCCTCTACACTGTCCCAGCAAACTCTCACTGGGCAGGTACAGCACAGGTTAGATACAGAGTAAAGTTCCCTCTACAATGGCCCAACAAACTCTCACAGGGCAGGTACAGCACAGGTTAGATACAGAGTAAAGGTCCCTCTACACTGTCCCAGCAAACTCTCACAGGGCAGGTACAGCACTGGTTAGATACAGAGTAAAGCTCATCTTTGCACGGTCCAATCAAACACTCCCTTGGCTAGTTCAGACCATGTTTGTAACAGGATAGAGCTCCCCCTGCACTGTCCCTTCAAACCCGTCCAGGACAGGCAGACTACGAGTTAGACACAGAATAAAGCTGCATCAAAACTGTCTCATCGAACACTCCCAGGGCAGGTACAGCACTGGTTAGGTAGAGAGTAAAGCGTTCTCTGCACTGCCGCAACAAACTCTCCCAGGGCAGGTACAGCATGGGTAAGATACAGAGTAAAGCTCCCTCTACACTGTCCCATAAAAAGGACCTCAGGGCAGGTTCAGTCCATGTTTGAAACATAGAAAAATAGGAGCAGGAGTAGGCCATTCGGCCTTTCGAGCCTGCTCCGACATTCAACATGATCATGGCTGCTCCTCTATCTCAGTACCAAATTCCCGGTCTCTCCCCATACCCCTTGATGCCTTTTGTGTCTAGAAATCTATCTATCTCCTTCTTAAATATATTCAGTGATTTGGACACCACAGCCTCTGTGGGAGAGAATTCCACAGGTTCACCACCCTCTGAGTGAAGATATTTCTCCTCATCTCAGTCCTAAATGTCCTACCCCGTATCCTGAGACTGTGACCCCTCGTTCTAGACACCCCAGCCAGGGGAAACATACTCCCTGCATCCAGTCTGTCTAGCACTGTCAGAATTTTATACCTTTCAATCAGATGCCCATTCCTTCTTCTAATCTCTAGTGAATACAGGCCTAGTCGACCCAACCTCTCCTAAAACGTCAGTCCTGTCATCCCAGGAATCAGTCTGGTGAACCTTCGCTGCACTCCATCTGTGGCAAGTATATCCTTTCTTAGGTAGGGAGACCAAAACAGCACACAGTACACCAGGTGTGGTCTCACCAAGGCCCTGTATAACTGTAGTAAGACATTCTTGCTCCTGTACTCAAATCCTCTTGCAATGAACGCCAACATACTGTTTGATACAGAGTTAAGCTTCCTCTACACTGTTCCATCAAACCTGTCCAGGACAGGCACAACACGGGTTAGATACAGAGTAAAGTTCCCTCTACACTGTCAAATCAAACACTGCCATGGCAGGTACAGCGTAGGTTAGATACAGAGTAAAACTCCCTCTACAATGTCCCATCAAACACTCCCAGGACAGGTACAGCACGATTTAGATACAGAATAAAGCTCCCTTTACACTGTCCCATCAAATACTCCCAGTGCAGGTACAGCACGGTTTAGATACAGAGTAAAGTTCCCTCTACACTATTCCAACAAATCGCTCCCAGGACACGTATAACACGGGTTAGATGCAGAGTAAAGTTCCCTCTTCACTGTCCCATGAAACACTCCCAGGACAGGTTGAGACCATGTTTGATACTGGTAAAGCTGACTCTAGACTTTCCCCTCAAACTCTCCCAGGACAGGCACAACACCATTTAGCTACAGAGTTAAGCGCCCTCTTCAATGTTCCATCAAACCCACCCAGGGCATTTTCAGCACAGGTTAGATACAGAGTAAATCTCACTCTACACTGTCTCATCAAACACTCCCACAGGAGGTTCAGAATATGTTTGACACAGAGTAAAGTTCCCTCTACACTGTCCCATTAAACTCTCACAGGGCAGGTGCAGCACAGGTTAGATACAGAGTAAAGTTCATCTCTGCATTGTCCCATCTAACACTCCCCTGGCAGGTTCAGACCATGTTTGATACAGTTTAGAGCTCCCTCAACACTGTCCCATCAAACCCGTCCAGGGCAGGTACAGCACTGGTTAGATACAGAGTAAATCTCCCTCTACACTGTCCCATCCAACACTCCCAGGGCAGGTTCAAACAATGATTGGTAAAGAGTAAAGCTCTCACTACACTGTCCCATCAAACACTCCCAGGGCAGATACAGCATGTGTAGATACAGAGTAAAGCTCCCTCTGAACTGTCTCATCAAACTATCCCAGGGCAGGAACAGCATGGGTTAGATACAGAGTAAAGCTTCCTCTACAATGTCCCATCAAACATTTAAAGGGCATGTACAGCAGGGGTTAGAAACAGAGTAAAGCTCCCTTGACACTGTCCCATTAAACACCCCCATGGCAGGTACAGCACGGTTAAGATACAGAGTAAAACTCCCTTTACACTGTCCCAACAAACCCGTCCAGGACAGGCAGAACACGAGTTAGACAGAGAGAGTAAAGCTGCATCAACACTGTCCAATTTAACACTCCCAGGACAGGTACAGCATGTGTTAGAAACAGAGTAAAGCTCCCTCAACACTGTCCCATCAAACACCCCCAGGGCATGTACAGCATGGGTTAGATACAGAGTAAAGCTCCCTCGACACTGTCCCATCAAACACGCCCAGGGCATGTACAGCATGGGTTAGATACAGAGTAAAGCTGCCTCTACAGTGTCCAATCAAACAACCCCAGGGTAGGGACAGCACCGGTTCGATACAGAATAAAGCTCCCTCTACACTTTTCCATCAAACACTCCCATGGCAGGTTCAGACCACGTTTGATACAGAGTAAAGATCCCTCTACACTGTCCCATCAAACACTGCCTGGGCAGGTTCAGAACAGGTTAGATAGAGTAAATCTCCCTCTGAACTGTCCCAGCAAACCACTCCCAGGGCAGGTTCAGACCACGTGTGATACAGAGTAAAGCTCTCTCTACACTGTCCCATTAAACACTGCCTAGGGAAAGGTTCAGAACAGGTTAGATAGAGTAAATCTCCCTCTGAGCTGTCCCAGCAAACCACTCCCAGGGCAGGTTCAGACCACGTTTGATAGAGTAAAGCTCTCTCTACACTGTCCCATTAAACCCATCCAGGACATGCAGAACACGAGTAAGACAGATTAAAACTCCCTCGACACTATCCCATCAAACTCTCCCAGAGCAGGTACAGCATGTGTTAGATACAGACTAAAGCTGCCTCTACAGTGTCCCATCAAACCCTTCCAAGACAGGCACAACACGAGGTAGGCACAAAGTAAAGTTGCATCAACACTGGCCCATCAAACACTCCCAAAGCAAGTGCAGCATGGATTAGATACAGATTAAAGATCCGTTTACACTGTCCCATCAAACTCTCCCAGGGCAGGTAAAGCACAGGGTAGATACAGAGCGAACCTCCCTCTACAATGTAACATCAAACACTCTCAGGGCAGGTAAAGCACGGGTTAGATACAGAGAAAAACTCTCTACACTGTCCCATCAAATAATCCCAGGGCAGGTTCAGACAATGTTTGGTCCAGAGTAAAGCTCTGAAATGAATATTTTGCATCTGTGTTCACTGTGGAGAAGGACGATGGAGGCATAGAAATCAGGCAGGGGGATTGTGATATACTTGAACAAATTAGTATTGAGAGGGAGGAGGTACTAGCGGTTTTAGCGGGCTTAAAAGTGGATAAATCCCCAGGCCCTGACGGGATGTATCCCAGGCTGCTGTGTGAGGCAAGGGAGGAGACTGCAGGGGCTCAGACACAAATTTTCAGAACCTCTCTGACCACAGGGGAGGTGCCAGAGGACTGGAGAACAGCTAACATAGTACCATTGTTGAAGAAGGGTAGTAGGGTTAAACCAGGGAATTACAGGCCAGTGAGCCTAACATCAGTGATAGGGAAATTATTAGAAAAAATTCTGAGGGACAGAATTAGTCTCCACTGGGAGAGGCAAGCGCTAATCAGGGATAGTCAGCATGGCTTTTATCAGGGGGAGATCATATCGAACCAATTTGATTGAATTTTTTGAGGGGTTGACTAGGTGTGTGGATGACGATAGTGCAGTTGATGTCGTCTACATGGTCATCAGTAAGGCTTTTCATAAAGTCCCACATGGGAGACTGGTCAAGAAGGTAAGAGGCCATGGGAGCCAGGGCAATTTGGCACATTGGATTCAAAATTGGCTTCGTGGCAGGAGGCAGATGGTGATGGTCGAAGGTAGTTTTTGTGAATGGAAGCCAGTGTCCAGTGGTGTACCGCAGGGAACGGTGCTGTGTCCTTTGCTGTTTGTAGTGTACATTAATGATTTAGATATGAATGTAAGTTCGCAGATGACACGAAAATTGGTGGAGTGCTAAATAGCGAGGAGGGAAGCCTCAGGCTACAGGACGATATAGGCGGGATGGTTAGATGGGCAGAACAGTGGCAAATGGACTTTCACCCTGAAAAGTGTGAGGTGATGCATTTTGGGAGGACAAACAAGGCAAGGGAATACACAATGAATGGTAGGACCATAGGAAGGACAGAGGATCAGAGGGACCTTGGCGTGCATATACATAGATCCCTGAAGGCAGCAGGACAGGTAGATAAGGTGGTTAAAAAGGCATATTGGATATTAGCCGAGGCATACAATATAAGAGCAGGGAGGTTATGATGGAGCTGTACAAAACGCTAGTTAGGCCACAGCTGGAATACTGTGTGCAGTTCTGGTCACCACACTATAGGAGGGATGTGATTGCATTGGAGAGGGTGCAGAGGAGATTCACCAGGATGTTACCTGGGCTGGAGCGTTTCAGCTGTGAAGAGAGACTGGTCATGATGGGGTTGTTTTCCTTAGAGCAGAGAAGGCTGAGGGGGGACCTGATTGAGGTGTACAAAAGTATGAGGGGCATAGCTAGGGTGGATAAAAAAGAAATTCTTCCCTTCGTAGAGGGGTCAATAACCAGGAGCATAGTTTCAAGGTAAGGGGCAGGAGGTTTAGAGGGGTATTGAGGCAAATCTTTTTCACCCAGAGGGTAGTTGAATCTGGAGCTCACTCCCTTAAAGGGTGGTAGAGGCAGGAACGCTCACAACATTGAAGAAGCATTTAGATGAGCACTTGAAACGCCATAGCATACAAGGCTAGGGACCAAGTGCTGGAAAATGGGTTTGGAATAGACAGGGCTTGATGGCCGGTGCAGACACGATGGGCCGAAGGGCCTCTTTCTGTGCTGTATAACTCTATAAACACTTCAGGGCAGGAGCAGCACGGTTTAGATACAGAGTAAAGCCCCCTCAATAACGTCCCATCAAACATTCCCAGGACAGGAACAGCAGGGGTTAGAAACAGAGTCAAGCTCCCTCTACACTGTCCCATCAAACATTCCCAGGACAGGAACAGCAGGGGTTAGATACAGAGTAAAGCTCCCTCTACACTGTCCCATCAAACATTCCCAGGGCAGGCACAGCATGTTTCAGATTCAGAGTAAAGCTGTCACTAAACTGTCCCATCAAACACTCCCAGGGCAGGTTCAGACCAAGTTTGATACAGTGTAAAGCTCCCTCTACACTGTCCCATCAAACACTCCCAGGGCAGGCACAGCAGGGTTTAGAACCAGAGTAAAGCTCCCTCTACAATGTCCCATCAAACACTCCCAGGGCAGGTACAGCACGGGTTAGATACAGAGTAAAGCTCCCTCTGCACTGTCCCATCAAACTCTCCCAGGGCCTGTACAGCACGGGTTAGATATAGAGTAAAATTCCATCTACACTATCCCATCAACTCAATCCCAGGACACGTGTAATACGGGTTAGATGCAGAGTAAAGCACCCTCTACACTATCTCATCAAATACTCCCAGAGCAGGTACAGCACGGGTTAGATACAGAGTAAAGCTCCCTCTGCACTGTCCCATCAAACACTCCCAGGGCAGGTACAGCACGGGTTAGATACAGAGTAAAGCTCCCTCCTATTTGGTTCATCAACACAACTAACTCAGGTGTAGCACGACATGAATCTGTCATTCATGACTTATGAAATTATACTGAGTGGCCTGTAGGTGGCGCTGTCCAAGGAGAGTATAAATACTCGGGCACGGGTCCAGCTTGCGCGGGACATACTTAACCGGAACTAGTGAAGGACACAACTCGTTCTCCATGTTGTAAAACAGTTGATTAAAGCGTTGTTTAACGATTAGACCAGGTGCCTAGTAGTTATCTGACGTAACAGCAGGTGTTCAATGCAGCGTACAGCTCCCTTGACACTGCCCAATGAAGCACAACCAGCTCAGGTACAGCACGGGGTCAATACAGAATAAAGATCCCTATACATGTAAATGTCAAACACTCCCGGGTGAGGTACGGGCAAGGTTTATCTCCGAGTTAAGCTCCGCTCAACTTGCCACATCAAAGGCCGAGCCTAACGGCAGATGTTGAACAGCTCCCAGTATCTGGTTAGAATCGCACCTCAGCAAATTCCTGGACTGCTGGAATTCTCAGTAAAGTTCCTCCCCTTTCCAATCATTGTTGAAGCTTCCCGTTTTATCCCGTCTCCGACACGGGGGGGTCTCGGTCCCACCAGATCTGCTCTGTGAACCCAGCGACATTTCTGTAGTCCCAGTGAGTGTGGCGATGATTCGACTTCTCTCTCTCCACCTTCCTGAGATATTGCTCACTCCCAGAGACTGTCAATAGAAAAATGAGACATATTAATCCCAGAATCTCTACCTGTAATACAGCGGGACTGTTTTTGTGTCTGTGATTGTATCTATTATGAAGATATTTGCAATTAATGAGTGTTTGAATTACTGTAGATAATATTAAATAGTTCTTTTCGGCCCTTTGCCCTGTTTATTGGGACTAAACACTCCCAGTGTCAGCTGTCACTCCAGCTCCTCCCACACTGACACCCCACTGATGGGCCGTAACCAGGGGCGGGGCCCTGTCTCCAGGTGACATCACAAAGGAACCGGGAGCCAATCACACAGCAGCTTGGAACAATGTCACAAAGTAGCCGTAGCCCCTCCCACTCGCGGGGCAGGTGCATAAGAACATAAGAATTAAGAGCAGGAGTAGGCTATTCAGCCCTTCGAGCCTGCTCTGCCACTCAATAAGATCATGGCTGATCTTTGACCTCAACTTCACTTTCTCGCCTGATCCCCATATCCCTTGATTCCCCTAGAGTCTAAAATTCTATCTGTGTCAGCCTTGAATATACTCAAAGACTCAGTCTTCACAGTCCTTTCGTGCAGAGAATTCCAACCCTCTGAGTGAAGAAATTCCTTCTCATCTCAGTCTTAAATGGCCGACCCCTTATCCTGAGTCTATGCCCCCTAGTTCGAGACTCTCTAGCCAGGGGAAACAACCTCTCAGCATTTACCCTGTAAATCCCCCTCAGAATCTTATATGTTTTAATGAGATCACCTTTCATTCTTCTAAACTCCAGAGAGGAGAGGCCCAATCTACTCAATCTCTCCTCATAGGACAATCCTCTCAACCCAGGGATCAATCTAGGGGACCCTTTGTTGCACCGCTTCTAAGGCATGTATGTCCTTTCTCAGATAAGGAGACTAAAACTGTGCACAACACTCCAGGTGTGGTTTCACCTAAGCCCTATATAATTGTAGCAAGACTTCCTTACTCTTGTACTCCAACCCCCTTGCAATAAAGGCCAACATGCCATTTGTCTTTCTAATTGCTTGCTGTACCTGCATGCTAACTTTCTATGTTTCCTTTAAGAGGACACCTATATCTCTCTGAACAGCAACATTTAACAGTTTCTCACCATTGAAAAATATTGTTTTTCTATTCTTCCGACCAAAGTGAACAGCCTCACATTTCCCCACATTATACTCCATCTGCCACCTTATTGCCCACTCACTTAACCGGTCTATATCTCTTTGCAGGCTCTTTGTGTCCTCTTCACACTGGACCCTGAATTAGTTCAAGATGTCCACTCTGACATTCCACCAACATAGTAAGGAGTTTAATCAGAAAGGAGGACAAGATTTGGTCAACACCAGTGCCATATCAGCTTGGTGCTGGGATGCAGAGATGATGCCTTCCCAGTTTATGTACTTCACTATGATAATGTCCATACAGAATTTTACCAGTTTGGTAAAGACCCAATCCTTGGATGGCCCTGGAGTGGTCAACTGCTATCTAGCCTATGCTCTGAATTGTCTATAGCTGGATGTGCACAAATACAAGTGCTTTATTTACTGGATTTTCTTGAGTTGTAAGGAAGTACAACACGTCCAATAAGTAGGATCTGCTGGACTGATCTATGCAACATCTTTGACAATCTAGTCACTTGGATCTGGAGCATAGAAACTTTGTTTACATAATGCACTTAGTTCTATATCATGGAGCTGTGTGAGCTACATATGAACAATTATAATGCAAGGCACCAATCCAGCTTTGCTAATTTAAAAACTACCTTCGTGTGAGAAAATTCACCTAAAAGCACTTAACCCAAGGTAAGTTACAGATGCATTTAAAATGTTTCCACCGATATGTGGGAGCAGTGCAGAGAATTTTATTTTTTTATTTGTTCATGGGATGTGGGCGTCGTTGGCAAGGCCAGCATTTATTATCCATCCCAAATTGCCCTCAAGAGAGTGGTGGTGAGCTGCCTTCTTGAACCGTTGCAGTCCATGTGGGGAAGACACTCCCACAGTGCTGTTAGGGAGGGAGTTCCAGGATTTTGATTCAGCGACGATGAAGGAACGGCGATATTTTTCCAAGTCAGGATGGTGTGTGACTTGGAGGGGGAAAGTGGAGGTGGTGGTGTTCCCAAGCAACTGCTGCCATTGTCCTTCTAAGCGGTAGAGGTCACAGGTTTTGGAGGTGCTGATGAAGAAGCCTTGGCGAGTTGTTGCTGTGCATCTTGTTGATGGTACACACTGTCTAGATTGCAGTATTAGATTTCCTACATGGATTAACACCTGATCTCCATTGCTGCTTTTCTACCAATCTAGTTGAGATTTGCATTTGGATTGTAAGGAATTGCCAAACTAAACTATACCCTTGTCTCTATGGTGCAGTGCAGTGTGTTACGACGCCTTAATTTAGTAATGTTAGAATGTGAATTGCTGCCTATCCAGCAGCCAGATAACATTTTTTAAATTAGTTAATATTCTTAATAACTAGGACCTTTAAAGATTACATCAGATTTGTCATCTGAAGAAAGGGTTCAATACAGCAACAGGTGGAAATTATGCAAAAGAAGTCCAAATGTTTTTCACCAGTTAAGTCAGAAGACAGTATGATAGCCCAAGATTTGCTGTTTGCCTCCTTTAACATACTGCTATTAATCACCTATTTTCGATAAAAACACACTGTATGAGCATTGGGAAGATAAATGGTAATTTCTTGGTTGGATGCCCAAGTCCAATAAATACAAAAATATCTTTCTACTGCCAATCCTAGTCTGTGTCAAGCTATTTTTTACCACTGCTTAAATGAGATTTTTATAACATGATCCAAATTACCATTTTCTGCTGGCTATTTCAACTGATGACAGACAAGCATAGCTGTGTGTCCTCCACTGCACCAGGGTATACAGGCAATAATTATGTTACTTTAACCATCATGATGCTGGCTCATAAAACATATAATTATGTGAAATTACTAGAAATTTAAAAGACAACAAAGCAGCTTCTCAAACTTGAATTAACAGCGGACCATTAAGGATAAATTGCAACCTCAGAAACTCCCTCTACAGCTGGCAAAAAGCCAAAGGAGATCGGAACATATAAAAAGAGTAACTCGATGCCTCAAGGATCAAGTAATTTTAGCTAAGTTATCCCCAAAGTAACTCTAAACACAGAGTGCAATGGGGTGGTACTTGAATTTTGCAATATAGGATTATTAGCGATAAGCACATGTTGTCAACTACACAAATAAATTGTCTTTCAATGATACCCCCGTCAAGAGAAATACTATTCAGAACCATGGCTATGAGTAACTCTGAAACAATCAGAAGGACAGGACAAGACCAAAACATATGCATGAATGCAGCTTCAGCAGATTTTTGTCTTATGGCACTTAATCTGCTATTACCCATAGTACCACATTCTTAACAGTTAACGAGGGTTATTCAAGGTGAAAAGTCAGTGCTATTTTGTCTTGGTTTGATTTCCTAAGTGTTTTAAAAAGTTAGTAGTATAAATTATTCTATCACTGTTTTGTCATCTGAATACTCCTTTAAGTGAATAAACTAACTGATTTGTCCTACACTATTTTTATCTGCTTTGGCAATCATGGTAGGACACCTTAAAAATAAATAATAATGGCGTACAGTTTCTTTCAATTATTCAGTCCACTGTGACCAAGAAAACAGTACAAAGCCAAAATGAAATGAGAGAAATCAGGTAAAACAGGTACAATACAGAGCTCTCTCTGCATTACTCCGACAGTGTACCCCCACTTTATACCCAGTGTCAGCATCGAGCACTCCCAGGGCAGGTACAATACAGAGCTCCCTCTGCATTACTCCGACAGTGTACCCCCACTTTATACCCAGTGTCAGCATCGAGCACTCCCAGGGCAGATACAATACAGAACTCCCTCTACATTACCCTGACAGTGTACCCCCACTTTATACCCAGTGTCAGCATCGCGTGCTCCCAGGGCTGATACAATACAGAACTCCCTCTACATTACCCTGACAGTGTACCCCCACTTTATACCCAGTGTCAGCATCGAGCACTCCCAGGGCAGATACAATACAGAACTCCCTCTACATTACCCTGACAGTGTACCCCCACTTTATACCCAGTGTCAGCATCGCGTGCTCCCAGGGCTGATACAATACAGAACTCCCTCTACATTACCCTGACAGTGTACCCCCACTTTATACCCAGTGTCAGCATCGAGCACTCCCAGGGCAGATACAATACAGAACTCCCTCTACATTACCCTGACAGTGTACCCCCACTTTATACCCAGTGTCAGCATCGCGTGCTCCCAGGGCAGATACAATACAGAACTCCCTCTACATTACCCTGACAGTGTACCCCCACTTTATACCCAGTGTCAGCATCGAGTGCTCCCAGGGCAGGTACAATACAGAGCTCCCTCTACATTACCCTGACAGTGTACCCCCACTTTATACCCAGTGTCAGCATCGAGCACTCCCAGGGCAGGTACAATACAGAGCTCCATCTACATTACCCTGAGAGTGTACCCCCAATTTATATCCTGTGTCAGCATCGAGCGCTCCCAGGGCTGGTACAATACAGAGTTCCCTCTACATTTCTCTGACAGAGTATCCCCACTTTATACCCAGTAGAAGCAGCAAGCACTCCCGGAGCAGGTACAATAAGGAGCACCCTCTACAATACCCTAACAGTGTCCCTCCACTTTATACCCAGTGTCATCATGGAGCGCTCCCGGGGCAGGTACAATAAAGAGCTCCATCTATATTACACTGACATTAACATTATTACTACCTCCCTCTGCCCGCTCCGTACCAATTCTGTTCCTGACTGTGCTCCAGCTCGTGTTCCCCCAGCTACAGTTTCTCTTCTGTATGTTGCAGGTATTCCTGGGCCCACTTCGCTGGGCAGGACACAGCAGGTTCTGCGGGGGGACAGGAAGTGTCAGAGGTCAAACACCATTTAAAGTTATACACCCACAGGCCGCTGTAATCACCCTCAGGACCTTTCCCACAATGCCCAGTGTCAGTGACGCTGTATCCACAATTCCCAGGGGCAATGACCCTGTACCCACAATGCCCAGGGGCAGTGACCATTTACCGACAATATCCAGGGTCATTGAGCTTACCCACAATGCCCAGTTTCAGTCCCTTGTTCCCACAATGCCCAGGGTCAGTGACGATGCATCCACAATGCCCAAGGGCAGTGACCCTGTACCCACAATGCCCAGGGGCAGTGATAATTTACCGAAAATGTCCAGGGTCATTGAGCTTACCCAAACTGCCCAGTGTCAGTCCCCTGTACCCACAATGCCCAGAGTCAGTGACATTCTACTCACTATTCCTGAGGGTCAGATACCTTACCCACAATACCCAAGGTCATGACCCGTTCCCACAAGGCCCAGGGTCAGTGACCCAGTACCCACAAGATTCAGGATCAGTGATCTGTACCCACAATGCCCAGGATCAGTCACCCAGTACCCACAAGGCCCAGGGTCAGTGATCTGTACCCACAATGCCCAGGATCAGTCACCCAGTACCCACAAGGCCCAGGGTCAGTGATCTGTATCCACAATGCCCGAGTTCAGTGACCCACAAACAGAACCAACTCTGATACATCATGTGTTCAATGCAGCATACAGTTCCCCTGTCACTGCCCAATGAAGCTCAACCAGCTCAGGTACAGCATGGGGTGAATAAAGATCCCACTACCTGTAAGTGTCAAACACTCCCAGGTGAGGTACGGGCAATGTTTATCTCTGAGTTAAGCTCCGCTCAACTTGCCGCTTGAGGTGAGCCTGACAACAGATGTTGAACAGCTCCCAGTATCTGGTTAGAATCGCACCTCGGAAAATTCCTGGACTGGTGGGATTCAGAGTAAAGTTCCTCCCCTTTCCAATCATTGTTGAAGCTTCCCGTTTTTTCCCATCTCTGACACTGGGGGTCTCGGTCCCACCAGATCTGCTCTGTGAAGCCAGAGACATTTCTCCAGTCCCAGTCAGTGTGGCGATGATTCGACTTCTCTCTCTCCACCTTCCTGAGATATTGCTCACTCCCAGAGACTGTCAATAGAAAAATGATTCATATTAATCCCAGAATCTGTAACTGGAATACAGTGGGACTGTTTTTGTGACTGATTATATTTAATTTGACTAAACTCACTGCCAGTGTCAGCTGTCACTCCAGCTCCTCCCACACTGACATCCCACTGATGGGCCGTAACCAGGGGCGGGGCCCTGACTCCAGGTGACATCACAAAGGAACCGGGAGCCAATCACATGGCAGCCTGGAACATTGTCACAAAGTGGCCATCGCCACGCCCACTACCGGAGCAGGTACAATACAGAGCTCCCTCTACATTACCCTGACAGTGTCCCCCCACTTTATACCCAGTGTCAGAATCGTGCACTCCCAGGGCAGGTACAGTACAGAGCTCCCTCTACATTACCCTGACATTACCACTGTTACTCCCTCCCGCTCCATACCATTTCTGTTCCTCACTCTGCTCCAGCTCGGGTTCCCCAGCTACAGTTCCTCTGCCGTTTGTTCCAGGTATTCCAGGGTCCACTTTGCTGGACAGGCCACAGCGGGGTCTAAGGGTAGAGGAAGGTTCAGAAGTCAAACACCATTTAAAGTGAAACAGTCAGAGCGACCGTAATCACCCTCAGGACCTTAACCACAATGCCCAGGGTCAGTGACCCTTTACCAACAATGCCATGGGGCAGTGACCCTGTACCCACAATGCTCGGGGTTAGTGGCCCTGTACCACCAATGCCCGGGGTCAGTGTCCCTGTACCCACAATGCCCGGGTTCAGTGAACCTATACCCACAATGCCCGGGGTCAGTGTCCCTGTACCCACAATGCCCGGGGTCAGTGAACCTATACCCACAATGCCCAGGGTCAGTGTCCCTGTATCCACTATGCCCGGGGTCAGTGACCCTGTACCCACAATGCCCGTGGTCAGTGACCCTGTACCCACAATGCCATGGGGCAGTGTGTCTGTACCCACAATGCCCGGGGTCAGTGTCCCTGTACCCACAATGCCCGGGGTCAGTGAACCTATACCCACAATGCCCGTGGTCAGTGACCATGTACCCACAATGCCCAGTGTCAGTGTCCCTGTACCTACAATGCCCGGGGTCAGTGACTCTGTACCCACATTGCCCGGGGTCAGTGTCCCTGTACCCACAATGCCCGGGGTCAGTGAACCTATACCCACAATGCCCGGGGTCTGTGACCCTGTACCCACAATGCCCGGCGTCAGTGACCCTGTACCCACAATGCCCGGGGTCAGTGACTCTGTACCCACATTGCCCGGGGTCAGTGTCCCTGTACCCACAATGCCCGGGGTCAGTGAACCTATACCCACAATGCCCGGGGTCTGTGACCCTGTACCCACAATGCCCGGCGTAATAAAAGATTCACAATGCCCGGCGTCAGTGACCCTGTACCCACAATGCCCGGGGTCAGTGACCCTGTACCCACAATACCCGGGGTCAGTGTGTCTGTACCCACAAAGCCCGTGGTCAGTCACACACATACACGGAAAGGCCCAGGCTCCATCCCCGGACTGTGCTGAGTAGTTTCCCTGCTCTACCCTCTACTCCCAGGGGTGATCTTACCTTGCTGCGGAGCGTGGCGAAGTCTCGAGTTCTCAATCTGCTGCATCTCCGCCAGCAGGTCGTCCATTTTAAATGTGTGAGGTGCCCGGGGCAGCAGCGGCCCATTCTGCTCAGTCACAAACTCCGAAACTAACTGCGAGAGAGAGAGGCGGCAATTAGACCCACACAATGATATGTGCCCCAATCCTGAAATGTCCCCACCCGGAGTGGGTACTGAGAGCCCCACACACTCAGAGCAGGAAAGGCCGAGGCTCCATCCCCGGCCTGTGCTGAGTTACCCTGATCCTCGCCTGGTGTGGTACTGAGAGCCCCCACACACTCAGAGCAGGAAAGGCCCAGGCTTCATTCCCGGCCTGTGCTGAGTTACCCTGACCCTCACACGGTGAATGGAGCCTGGATTACAGGCTGACACGATAACTGTGTTTGTCCTCCTCACCTACTCCTCTGTAGCAGATCCCGGTGGCTTGGAGACCTGCAATAAAGCCTGGACTGCTTTGGCTGAATGGCCTGTTTCAGTGCCGTATATCCTATGTGAAGAGACTTTTTATAATTCTGAGGGAGAGAGGGAGAGGGACACATAGGGGGAGGAGGAGAGACCGATGGAGAGAGCGGGAGAGAGATGGGGAGACATAAATATTATAGTTATAGTCATATATTTGCATTATTGATTGATACTATTTATTATGCATTCGTAACAGATCTTTAATTGGCATATAATTGGCAAATGAAATACAACACAGATAAATGTGACGTATTTCATTTTGGTAAGAAAAATAAAGAGGCCATATATCACTTGGAAACCAATCATTTAAATGGGGTGGAGATCTCGGAGTACAAATACACACCGCACTGAAAATAGTGACACAGATTAACGAGGCCATAAAAGAGCAAACCAAGCCTGTGGGTTTATTCCGAGGGAGATCGAATTGAAAAGTAGTGAAGTTCTGCTAAACCTGTATCAAACCTTGGTTAGACCTCACTTGGAGTACTGCATACAGTTCTGGTCACCAGATTATAAAAAGGATAGTGAGAGGCTGGAGAGGGTGCAGAGCAGATTTACAAGGATAATATAGGAAATGCGAGGGTACCTCTATCAGGAAAGGATGAACAGGCTTTTCTCTTGAAAAGAGAAGGCTGAGGGGTAACATAACAAAGATCTTTAAAATAATGAAAGGTTTTGAAAGAGAAGATACAGAGAGAGTGTTTCCACTTGTGGGGAAGAGCAAGATTAGAGGCCATCATTATACGATAGTCACCAAGAAAGCAAACAGGGAATTCAGAAGAAACTTCTTCACCCAGAGAGTGGTGAGAATGTGGAACTCACTTCCACAGGGAGTGGTTGAAGCGAACAGTATTGATGCATTTAAGGGGAGGCTAGATAAGCATATGAGGGAAAAGGCAATAGAGGGTTACTCTAATAGAGTTAGATGAGGAAAGACAGGAGGAGGCTCGAGTGGAGCATAAACCCCGGCAGGGACTGGTTGGGCCGAATGGCCTCTTGCCGTGCCGTATATCCTAAGTAATTCCAGCTGCTGCATCGACCCCTCTGGCAGGAGTGGGAACTACAGCTTGACATGTTTACATAGGATCTCCCATTGGGAAGCCCAGAGGCGGGAATTTCCACCGGAGCGGAGGGGAGGGGGTGTTCCAGGCCCCCAAATCTCTTCTCCCTCCCTGGGTTTTCTGGCCTTCTCTCCCCGATTCACCATCCTCTTCCTCCTCCAGATGGAGGCTTGATGCCTAATCCCAGGCAGGGCCGGGGTGGGGATTGGGAACATTAGCTGCCGGTGTGACCACCTGTTCTGGGCTCTGGGCTGAGGTGGACCCTCCTCTTTCTCCGCCTGCCCAATCGCGGGGCTTTGCCACCGCTTCAGGCGCTGAGTCTCGTCCCCCTGCCCCGCCCACTGAAGGGGCCGCTGACCAATCGCAGCCGCCCGTTGCTTGACCGACAGCCGCCCCAACCAATAGCTAGTGCCGCTCTGGGGGATCCGCCGACTCGCTCGACGATGGACAGCTCACCAACCAATCAAACGGTCGCTCCAGCAACTGAGCCTCTCAGCTCCCGCCTCCCCGGCCACACGCTGATGGACATTTGAGTGAACCAATCACTGGGTGGCGCCGCTGCGCTTCCACCAATCGGAGTGCAGCCTTTGTCCTCAATCCCCGCCCAGCAGCGTTACGTTATTACCCGCCCAGCGTGATTACATCTTCCGCTTCAGCGGCGAGTTTGCGCTTTGGAATCAAGGAGAGACCTTAAAGCGGAGACGCATCCCGCAAATTATGGTTGTGCAACTATAATTCACTGCGGTCCTTTAAAGCGGGAACCGGTGTCTCTGTTACAGCACCCACTTTACAATTGTACCATTTCGTTAATATACATAACCTATTTCCCCAATACTGACCCATTACTGATATAAGAGGTATTTATACTGTCAATAATCTCTCTCCAACACTCAGTGCCCATTACGACTGACAGGACTGAAGGTGCAGGCCCGGACCGCGTAGTGAGGGACTGGAGTCAGGTGAAGGCCGAGACCTGGTATTGAGGGACTGGAGTCAGGTGAAGGCCCAGACCGGGTATTGAGGGACTGGAGAGAGGTGTAGGCCCAGACCGGGTAGTGAGGGATTGGATTTAGGTGTATACCCAGACCGGGTAGTGAGTGTCTGGAGTCAGGTGTATACCCAGACCGGATAGTGAGGTACTGGAGTCATTTGTATACCCAGACCGGATAGTGAGGTACTGGAGTCAGGTGCAGGCCCAGACCAGATAGTGAGGGACTGGAGTCAGGTGCAGGACTAGACCAGGTATTGAGGGACTGGAGTCAGGTGTCGGCCCAGACCGGGTAGTGAGGGACTGGACTCATGTGTAGGCCCAGACCGGGTAGTGAGGGACTGGAGTCAGGTGTAGACCCAGACCGGGTAGTGAGGGACTGGAGTCAGGTGTAGGCCCAGACCGGGTAGTGAGGGACTGGAGTCAGGTGTATACCCAGACCGGGTATAGAGGGACTGGAGTCAGGTATAGGCCCAAACCAGGCAGTGAGGAACTGGAATCAGGTGTAGGCCCAGACCGGGTAGTGAGGGACTGGAGTCAGGTGTCGGCCCAGACCGGGTAGTGAGGGACTGGACTCATGTGCAGGCCCATACCGGGTAGTGAGGGACTGGAGTCAGGTGTAGACCCAGACCGGGTAGTGAGGGACTGGAGTCAGGTGTAGGCCCAGACCGGGTAGTGAGGGACTGGAGTCAGGTGTATACCCAGACCGGGTATAGAGGGACTGGAGTCAGGTATAGGCCCAGACCAGGCAGTGAGGAACTGGAATCAGGTGTAGGCCCAGACCGGGTAGTGAGGGACTGGAGTCAGGTA
Organism: Squalus acanthias; assembly: GCA_030390025.1. NCBI lineage: Eukaryota > Metazoa > Chordata > Chondrichthyes > Squaliformes > Squalidae > Squalus > Squalus acanthias. The sequence goes on along the minus strand of JASTWF010000034.1, from coordinate 6,017,815 downwards.
TATACCCAGACCGGGTATTGAGGGACTGGAGTCAGGTGTATACCCAGACCGGGTATAGAGGGACTGGAGTCAGGTATAGGCCCAGACCAGGCAGTGAGGAACTGGAATCAGGTGTAGGCCCAGACCGGGTAGTGAGGGACTGGAGTCAGGTATATACCCAGACCGGGTATTGAGGGACTGGAGTCAGGTGAAGGCCCAGATCGGGTAGTGAGGGACTGGAGTCAGGTGCAGGCCCAGACCGGGTAGAGAGAGACGGGAATCAGGTGTAGGCCCAGACCGGGTAGTGAGGGACTGGAGGGAGGTGCAGGCCCAGACCGGGTAGTGAGGGATTGGATTCAGGTGTATACCCAGACCGGATAGTGAGGTACTGGAGTCAGGTGCAGGCGCAGACCAGATAATGAGGGACTGGAGTCAGGTGCAGGACTAGACCAGGCATTGAGGGACCAGAGTCAGGTGTCGGCCCAGACCGGGTAGTGAGGGACTGGACTCAGGTGTAGGCCCAGACCGGGTAGTGAGGGACTGGACTCAGGTGTAGGCCCAGACCGGGTAGTGAGGGACTGGAGTCAGGTGTAGACCCAGACCGGGTAGTGAGGGACTGGAGTCAGGTGTAGGCCCAGACCGGGTAGTGAGGGACTGGAGTCAGTTGTGGGCCCAGAGCAGGTATTGAGGGACTGGAGTCAGGTGTGGGCCCAGAGCAGGTAGTGAGAGACTGGAGTCAGGTTTAGGCCCAGAACAGGTAGTGAGGGACTGGAGTCAGGTGTAGTCCCAGACTGGGTAGTGCGGGACTGGAGTCAGGTGTAGGACCAGACTGGGTCGTGAGGGTCTGGATTCAGGTGCAGGCCCAGACCGGGCAGTGAGGGACTGGAGACAGGTCTAGGCCCAGACCGGGTAGTGAGGGACTGGAGTCAGGTGTAGGCCCAGACCGGGTAGTGAGGGACTGGAGACAGGTGTAGGCCCAGACCGGGTAGTGAGGGACTGGATTCAGGTGCAGGCCCAGACCGGGTAGTGAGGGACTGGACTCAGGTGCAGGCCCAGACGAGGTATTGAGGGAGTGGAGTCAGCTGCAGGACCAGACCAGGTATTGAGTGACCGTAGTCAGGTGTAGGCCCAGACTGGTTAGTGAGGAACTGGAGTCGGGTGTAGGACCAGACCGGGTAGTGAGGGACTGGAGTCAGGTATAGGCCCAGACCGGGTAGTGAGGGACTGGAGTCAGGTATAGGCCCAGACCGGGTATAGAGGGACTGGAGTCAGGTGTAGACGCAGACCGGGTAGTGAGTGTCTGGAGTCAGGTGTAGACGCAGACCGGGTAGTGAGGGACTGGAGTCAGGTGTATACCCAGACCGGGTAGTGAGGGACATGGATTCAGGTGTAGACCCAGACCGGGTAGTGAGGGACTAGAGTCAGGTGCAGGCACAGACCGGGTAGTGAGGGACAGGAATCAGTTGTAGGCCCAGGATGGGTAGTGATTTGAAAGCTGTAAATGAATTGACTCTCATTGCCCATCATTCCTGTCACACCGAACGATTCGCACCATCTGTTATTCCCAATAGTTATTAAAATGATCCTATTCTGTGGTTTGTGGGGTTTTTAATATACATCTGTCCAATACCTGGTTTAAAGTATATTGTTGTGTAAAGGTTCTTAGAGTGAAAAGGGAAACTGAAGCTGTTCAGTGACTGGATTGAATGTGACTCACCCTGGAACCTACATGTCTCTGCTTCTTATTAGTTACAGTAAGCTGACAACAGATTTACACAATCTCCCATTATCATTTCTGAGATCACAGAACATATTTTAAAAGATGCCCCAAACTAACACTAAGCTCAACTCTACAATTCACTCCCAACAATTCAATCATTAAATTCACTGATTGAATGAAGTCAGAGATGTAACCACGGCCGGGAATGTAACCTGTCTTGTTTAATGCTGGGATTCAGGTTCACTGTTACTGGTGGAAATTTCAGAGGGATCCTGTGTTGGACAGTGTCAGCTCAGTACCAGAACATTAAAAGATATAACCCAGATTCTAACCAGTGTAGACAAAACTTTCAATGAAATCTCCATCCCCCACAATGAGGGACCGTCCGTGTTGCTTATTTTCTGCATTATGAGGGGGGCTGGGGATTTTCACACTGATGCTGTATAGACTGAACTAATAAAGAGGTATAGTGAATCCCTGAAAGGTGCTGCTTACAATGGTGAGAATCTGTTGCCGTATTTTGAAAGTCCTGATATTAATTAGCTCCGTTCCACCCAGCAGTCTACATTTTCAATCCTGCAGAGTGAACCCGATTCCCACTGTGCAACCTCGCTGAGTGAGATGAACATCTCTTGGTTTTTGGACAGTCAGAGTGTTTAATGATTAAATGATAGGAATTGATTTATTGATGTGAGCAAAATGCAGATCTGTGATATATTTTAAATATATTTCATTATAATAAACATTGGAAAGAATACTCTATGACCTGCTGTGTTCAACTGACTGGAATTAATAACAAGCAGAGACAATTAGTTCCCATGGAGACTGGCATCAATTAGTCACTGAACGGCTGAAATTAACCTGTTCTTTCCGGCAATTCATATAACAAATAGAAAGTAGATTATTTTATATCTACATTAATATGAGACAGATATTACCCGTCGGTAAGGTGAACTCCCAAAAGAACTGAATATTATTCCACTAGAATTGGGAATAATAGAAAATATGAGGCCCATAGTCCGATAGGATTACATTGAGAGCAGAGATTTAGTTACAGATTTCAGATAATTTTGGTGATAAATTCTAATCCTGTCATTTCAGCGACTGTCTATCCAATTCACCCGGTTAGTTTACACTCAGACACCGTCCTTGAAACATGGAGCAGGTCAGTTCACAAATAAAATTCTCTGGTACAGCACGACCTAATGATCAGTTTGAATTAGCAAACCTGGAGTGTTCAGAAACTGATCTTTGGGAGAAGTGGATTGTCCTGTTTGCCCCTCCTCGATATCCCTATTTAAATATTTTCAGTTCTGTAATAAACATGAGCGGGAATAATGTCTGATGCTGCTGTGACCAACGGACTGGCACTAATATGACCCTGTTAGCTGACAGTCTCACTGCCGGTTTCAACACAAGCAACAGAAATCATCGCTTCTCACAGAACATGCAGGAAGATTTGATAGTTATTTAGAAATGTAACTGACTTCACATCTACTGTTACTACCCATTCCGATATGTCACTGACCTCACTTGTACTGTCACTATCCATTCTGTAGTCCACGAACCACACTTGCACCATCGTTCCACATCCAGGCACATTACTGACCTCACTTGTACTGTCCATACAATCCGAGCTGGTTTACTGACAGATATTGTACTGTCAATACAACTCTAGGACTATCTCTGACATACATTGTACTGCCACTGCCCATTCCGAGACATTACTGATCTCAATTGTTCAGTCACTGATCTCACTTATATATTCACTGCCCTTCCTGATACATCACTGAACTGGAAAGTACATCTCTCTGCTTCTTATTAGTTACAGTAAGCTGAGCACAACAGATTTACACAAGGCTCCCATTATCATTTCTGAGATCACAGAATATATTTTAAAAGATTCCCCAAACTCAGCTCAATTCAAAATTCTCTCCCTATCAATTCAATCATTAACTTCGCTGATTGAATGAAGTCAGAGATGTAACCAGGGCCGGGAATGTAACCTGTCTTGTTTAATGCTGGGATTCAGGTTCACTGTTACTGGTGGAAATGTCAAAGGGTTCCTGTGTTGGACATTGTCAGCTCAGTACCAGAACATTAAAAGATATAATCCAGATTCTAACCAGTGTAGACAAAACTTTCAGGTAAATCTCCATCCCCCACAATGAGGAACCGTCCGTGTTGCATGGTTTCTTGCTTATGAGGGGGGCTGGGAATTTCCACACTGACGCTGTATAGACTGAACTTATAAAGAGGAATAGTGAATCCCTGAAAGGTGCTGCTTACAATGGAGAGAATCTGTTGCCGTATTTTGAAAGTCCTGATATTAATTAGCTCCTTTCCACCCAGCAGTCTACATTTTCAATCCTGCAGAGTGAACCCGATTCCCACAGTGCAACCTCGCTGAGTGAGATGAACATCTCTTGGTTTTTGGACAGTCAGAGTGTTTAATGATTAAATGATAGGAATTGATTTATTGAGATTAGCAAAATGCAGATCTGTGATATATTTTAAATATATTCCATTATAATAAACATTGGAAAGAATAATCTGTGACCTGCTGTGTTCAACTGACTGGAATTAATAACAAGCAGAGACAATTAGTTCCCATGGAGACTGGCATCAATTAGTCACTGAACGGCTGAAATTAACCTGTTCTAGTCCGGCACCTTATATATCAAATAGAAAGTAGATTATTTTATATCTATATTAAAATAAGCTACAGATTGGCGCCTAACGTGGGGCTGTGACTATTAACTGAAACCAGGTCTATTGTGCATAGAAACATAGAAACATAGAAGATAGGAGCAGGAGTAGGCCATTCGGCCCCTCGAGCCTGCTCCGCCATTCAATGCGATCATGGCTGATCATCCAAATTCAGTACCCTGTACCTGCTTTCTCCACATATCCCTTGATCCCTTTAGCCTTAAGAAATATATCTAACTCCTTCTTGAATATATTTAATGAATTGGCCTCTACTGCCTTCTGTGGAAGAGAATTCCACAGGTTTACCACTCTCTGGGTGAAGAAATTCCTCCTCATCTCAGTCCTAAATGTTTTACCCCTTATCCTTAGACTGTGACCCCTGTTTCTGGACTCCCCCGCCATCGGGAACATCCTTCCTGCATCTAGTCTGTCTAGTCCTGTTAGAATTGTATAAGTTTCAATGAGATCCCCTCTCATTCCTCTAAACTCTAGCGAGTATAAGCCCAATCGTCCCAATCTCTCTTCATACGTCATTCCTGCCATCCCAGGTATCAGTCTGGTGAATCTTCGCTGCACTCCCTCCATGGCAAGAACATCCTTCCTCAGATAAGGTGACCAAAACTGCACACAATACGCAAGGTGTGGTCTCACCAAGGCCCTGTACAACTGCAGCAAGACATCCTTGCTCCTGTACTCGAACCCTCTCTCTATGAAGGCCAACATACCATTTGCCTTCTTAACCGCCTGCTGCACCTGAATGCTTACCGTCAGCGACTGGTGCACAAGGACACCCAGGTCTCGTTGCACTTCCCCTTCTCCCAATCTATTGCCATTCAGATAATAATCTGTCTTCCTGTTTTTGCCACCAAAGTGGATAACCTCACATTTATTCACATTAAACTGCATCTGCCATGCATCTGCCCAATCACCCAACTTGTCCAAATCATACTGGAGTTTCTCTGCATCCTCCTCACAACACACACGCCCACCCAGCTTTGTGTCGTCTGCAAACTTGGAGATATTACATCTAGTTCCTTCGTCTAGATCATTGATATATATTGTGAACAACTGGCAGGCGCTTGGATTTTCGTCTGATCAACGCGAGTCCTTGTGGAAAGTTAGGTTATCTGACAGACAGTGTCACTTTAACGTACAACAAGATGTCGAGTGAGATTTTCTTTGTAGACTTTAAAACGAAGTTAATGAAGAAGTGGGAGGCTGCACAGTTCCAGACGTTAGTAGTAGAATGTCTAACAGAGGATAAGAGAGTCTCCTTTGAGGACGTTGTTGCGCTCAGTGAGAAACAAGTTGAGGAGAAGAGATGGAAGCCAGATGGGGCAGTGCAGCGGATGGCCTCTGCGGCAGTGGATCGTGTCACCCAGCTAGAGGACAATCAGAATCAATGAGAAAAAGACAAGCTGCGGCTGATTGAAGAGAATCTAAAGTTAACGGGCGAGAAGTCAAACTGGGAGAAAGAGGCTGCAGAGTTAAAGAATAAAATGGAAGCTCTTCAGTCACCAAAATGAAGTTGTTCAGGGCCAGGTCGGGGCTTCGACAGCAATAATCCAGCAACAGCGCATTCATGCAGTTCACACTGGCGCTGCAATGCTGAACCTTGAGGAGGCTCGGTGTCAGGTAGCCTCCTTAACAAAAGACAATGACCGTCTTACCAGACAATTAAATGATTCACCAGGAGCCCTAAGAGAGGCTCTTCAGCAGCCCCAAAGGGAGCCGGACCACAGACAGTCCCATATTACTATACAAGAGTTGGAAAACCAGCTGGGTAAACAACGGGCTGTAATAGCGGCAGTCACGGAGGTAGACCACACCCCCCCGATTTATGATACAGAATGCGAGGGGTTCAGCGGAGAACTATATCCTCCCTTGCTACCCCCTCCCAAAAAGGCCCCCATCTCGTATGCCACCATCGACCTGGCTAAGAGGCCCCCCAGCCTATGCTGAGAACAATATCATGAAAACCTCAGTGGACGAGCCTGCACCCTTTAAAGCCTCAGTTAATGTTCGGCAGCTTTCCGCAATTACCAATCTAATTTTGAGGACAGTGATATGAAAAATGTTATACTGTCTGCCCTGACCCCGGACCTACGCACCAGTCTCCCCTTCATGGCCTTTAATGTGGAGAACCCCCTGAATAACTTAATCACATCTACACAAACAGCTCTGGGGTTGGACACTATTGATCTGGTTCAGAAATTAAACCAGTCTCAACAAGACCCCTGCTGCATTATCATAGAAAGTTACAGCCCATCGTGTCCGCGCCGGCCAACAAAGAGCTATCCAGCCTAATCCCACGTCCCAACTCTTGGTCCGTAGCCCTGCAGGTTACAGCATCCCAAGTGCACATCCAAGTACTTTTTAAATGTGGTTAGGATTTCTGCCTCTACCACCCTTTCAGGCAGTGAGCTCCAGACCCCCACAACCCTCTGGGGAAATTTCCCCTCAAATCCCCTCTAAACCTTCCACCAATTACTTTAAATCTGTGCCCCCTGGTTTTTGACCCCTCTGCTAACGGAAATAGGTCCTTTCTCTCCACTTTATCTCGGCCACTCATAATTTTATACACCTCAATAAGGTCTCTCCTCTGTTCCAAGGAAAACAGACCCAGCCTATCCAGTCTTTCCTCATAGCTAAGATTCTCTACTCCCGGCAACATCCTTGTAAATCTCCTCTGTACCCTCTCTAGTACAATCACATCTTTCCTGTAATGTGATGACCAGAACTGCACGCAGTACTCTAGCTGAGGCCTAACCAGTGTTTTATACAGTTGAAGCATAACCCCCCTGCTCTTGTATTCTGTGCCACGGCTAATAAAGGCAAGTATTCTGTATGATAGCAAAATACTGCGGATGCTGGAAATCCGAAATAACAACAGAAAACGCTGGGAAAACTCAGCAGGCCAGGCAGCATCCGTGGAGAGAGAAAGAGAGTTAACGTTTCAGGTCGATGACCTTTCATCAGAACTGGGAAGAGCCGGAAATCAAATAGATTTAAGGCCAGGGTAAAGCTGGGAAAAGGGGGAGGGGATAAAGGAACAAAAGGAGAGATGAAGAGACATTAAGAGACATTAAGAGATATGCAAGGCTAGAGGTGGTGTTAATGTGACAGATTAAGGCTGAATGAAGTGTGAAATCCACTGGCAGAATGAAGGACAGCTGCCAGCTTCTAGGAGGAAAAAAAAGGTGGGGGGGGACAAATAAAAGGGTGGATAAAATAAAATATAAATGTGATTGGAGCTGAGGTTATGATCTAAAATTGTTGAACTCGATATTGAGTCCAGAGGGCTGTGGGCTGCCTAAACGAAAGATGAGGTGCTGTTCCTCGAGCTTACGCTGAGCTTCCGTGGAACAGTGTAATAGGCCGAGGACGGTGAGGTCAGAGTGGGAGTGAAGCGGTGAATTAAAGTGACAGGCCACCGGGAGCTCGGGGTCCCCCTTACGGACTGAACGGAGGTGTTCCGCAAAGCGGTCACCCAATCTGCGTTTGGTCTCCCCAATGTAGAGGAGTCCACATCGTGAGCAGCGAATACAGTATACTAAATTGCAGGAAGTACAAGTAAATCGCTGTTTCACCTGGAAGGGGTGTTTGGGGCCCTGGACAGTGGGAAGAGGGGATGTATAAGGGCATGTGTTGCATCTCCTGCGCGTGCACGGGAAGGTGCCGGGCGAAGGGGAAGGGGTGCTGGGGGTGGTAGAGGAGTGGACTAGGGTGTCGCGGAGGGAGCGGTCCCTACGGAATGCTGAAAGGGGAGGTGAGGGGAAGATGTGTTTGGTGGTGGGATCACGCTGGAGGTGGCGGAAATGGCGGAGGATGATCCGTTGAATGTGGAGGCTGGTGGGGTGAAAGGTGAGGACAAGGGGAACCCTATCGTGGTTCCGGGAGGGAGGGGCAGGGGTGAGGGCAGATGTGCGGGAGATAGAACGGACACGGTCGAGGGCCGTGTCGACCACGGTAGAGGGGAATCCTCGGTTGAGGAAAAAGGAAGACATGTCGGAAGCACTGGTATGGAAGGTGGCATCATCAGAGCAGATGCGGCGGAGACGGAGAAACTGGGAGAATGGAATAGAGTCCTTACAGGAGGCGGGGTGGGAGGAAGTGTAGTCCAGGTAGCTGTGGGAGTCGGTGGGCTTGTAGTGAATGTTAGTCAATAACCTATCCCCAGAGATGGAGATGGAGAAGTCGAGGAAGGGAAGGGAAGAGTCGGAGATGGACCATGTGAAGGTGAGGGAAGGGTGGAAATTGGAAGCATAGTGAATGAAATGTTCTAGTTCAGGGCGAGAGCAGGAGACGGCACCGATACAGTCATCAATGTACCGGAAAAAGAGGTGAGGGAGGGGACCCGAGTAGGACTGGAACAAAGAGTGTTCCACATATCCCACGAAAAGGCAGGCATAGCTAGGACCCATGCGGGTACCCATAGCAACACCTTTAATTTGGAGGAAATGGGTAGAGTCAAAGGAGAAGTTGTTCAATGTGAGAACAAGTTCAGCCAGGCGGAGGAGGGTGGTGGTGGATGGGGACTGGTTGGGCCTCTGTTCAAGGAAGAAGCGGAGCGCCCTCAGGCCATCCTGGTGGGGAATGGAGGTGTAGAGGGATTGTACGTCCATAGTGAAGAGGAGACGGTTGGGGCCGGGAAACTGGAAACTGTTAAAATGGCGAAGGGCATCGGAAGAGTCGCGGATGTAGGTGGGAAGAGACTGGACAAGGGGAGAAAAAATAGAGTCGAGATAGGAAGAGATAAGTTCCGTGGGGCAAGAACAGGCTGAAACGATGGGTCTACCGGGGCAGTCCTGTTTGTGGATCTTGGGAAGGAGGTAGAAGCGGGCTGTGCGGGGTTGGGGAACTATGAGGTTGGCGGCCGTGGGGGGAAGATCTCCAGAGGAGATAAGGTCAGTGACAGTCTTGGACACGGTGGCTTGATGTTCGGTAGTGGGGTCATGGTCCAGGTGGAGGTAGGAGGAGGTGTCAGAGAGTTGGCGTTCAACTTCCGCTAGGTAGAGGTCGGTTCGCCAAACAACAACAGCGCCACCCTTGTCAGCAGGTTTAATGACAATGTCAGGGTTGGATCGGAGTTTTGACAATGTCAGGGTTTTCTTCTTCCTTTCCGATGTCAAGGATCGCAAGCTTCAACAATTCTTGGAATCTAAAGCCCCTCCGGAACCTTCTTCCCCTTCACTTTCCTCTGACCCCACTTCTCCCAATCTCACCCCCTGCCGCGTTTTCACTATCCCCTCTGACCTTCCCCTCTCTGACTCCGAACGATCAGTCCATCGGCCAGCTCAATTTCTCTGCTCCCCTCACTCACTCCAACCTACCTCCCTCTGAACTTGCAGCACTCCATTCTCTCCGATCCAACCCTGACATTGTCATTAAACCTGCTGACAAGGGTGGCGCTGTTGTTGTTTGGCGAAGCGACCTCAACCTAGCGGAAGTTGAACGCCAACTCTCTGAGACCTCCTCCTACCTCCACCTGGACCATGACCCCACTACCGAACATCAAGCCACCGTGTCCAAGACTGTCACTGACCTTATCTCCTCTGGAGATCTTCCCCCCACGGCCGCCAACCTCATAGTTCCCCAACCCCGCACAGCCCGCTTCTACCTCCTTCCCAAGATCCACAAACAGGACTGCCCCGGTAGAACCATCGTTTCAGCCTGTTCTTGCCCCACGGAACTTATCTCTTCCTATCTCGACTCTATTTTTTCTCCCCTTGTCCAGTCTCTTCCCACCTACATCCGCGACTCTTCCGATGCCCTCCGCCATTTTAACAGTTTCCAGTTTCCCGGCCCCAACCGTCTCCTCTTCACTATGGACGTACAATCCCTCTACACCTCCATTCCCCACCAGGATGGCCTGAGGGCGCTCCGCTTCTTCCTTGAACAGAGGCCCAACCAGTCCCCATCCACCACCACCCTCCTCCGCCTGGCTGAACTTGTTCTCACATTGAACAACTTCTCCTTTGATTCTACCCATTTCCTCCAAATTAAAGGTGTTGCTATGGGTACCCGCATGGGTCCTAGCTATGCCTGCCTTTTCGTGGGATATGTGGAACACTCTTTGTTCCAGTCCTACTCGGGTCCCCTCCCTCACCTCTTTTTCCGGTACATTGATGACTGTATCGTTGCCGTCTCCTGCTCTCACCCTGAACTAGAACATTTCATTCACTATGCTTCCAATTTCCACCCTTCCCTCACCTTCACATGGTCCATCTCCGACTCTTCCCTTCCCTTCCTCGACTTCTCCATCTCCATCTCTGGGGATAGGTTATTGACTAACATTCACTACAAGCCCACCGACTCCCACAGCTACCTGGACTACACTTCCTCCCACCCCGCCTCCTGTAAGGACTCTATTCCATTCTCCCAGTTTCTCCGTCTCCGCCGCATCTGCTCTTATGATGCCACCTTCCATACCAGTGCTTCCGACATGTCTTCCTTTTTCCTCAACCGAGGATTCCCCTCTACCGTGGTCGACACGGCCCTCGACCGTGTCCGTTCTATCTCCCGCACATCTGCCCTCACCCCTGCCCCTCCCTCCCGGAACCACGATAGGGTTCCCCTTGTCCTCACCTTTCACCCCACCAGCCTCCACATTCAACGGATCATCCTCCGCCATTTCCGCCACCTCCAGCGTGATCCCACCACCAAACACATCTTCCCCTCACCTCCCCTTTCAGCATTCCGTAGGGACCGCTCCCTCCGCGACACCCTAGTCCACTCCTCTACCACCCCCAGCACCCCTTCCCCTTCGCCCGGCACCTTCCCGTGCACGCGCAGGAGATGCAACACATGCCCTTATACATCCCCTCTTCCCACTGTCCAGGGCCCCAAACACCCCTTCCAGGTGAAACAGCGATTTACTTGTACTTCCTGCAATTTAGTATACTGTATTCGCTGCTCACGATGTGGACTCCTCTACATTGGGGAGACCAAACGCAGATTGGGTGACCGCTTTGCGGAACACCTCCGTTCAGTCCGTAAGGGGGACCCCGAGCTCCCGGTGGCCTGTCACTTTAATTCACCGCTTCACTCCCACTCTGACCTCACCGTCCTCGGCCTATTACACTGTTCCACGGAAGCTCAGCGTAAGCTCGAGGAACAGCACCTCATCTTTCGTTTAGGCAGCCCACAGCCCTCTGGACTCAATATCGAGTTCAACAATTTTAGATCATAACCTCAGCTCCAATCACATTTATATTTTATTTTATCCACCCTTTTATTTGTCCCCCCCCACCTTTTTTTTCCTCCTAGAAGCTGGCAGCTGTCCTTCATTCTGCCAGTGGATTTCACACTTCATTCAGCCTTAATCTGTCACATTAACACCACCTCTAGCCTTGCATATCTCTTAATGTCTCTTAATGTCTCTTCATCTCTCCTTTTGTTCCTTTATCCCCTCCCCCTTTTCCCAGCTTTACCCTGGCCTTAAATCTATTTGATTTCCGGCTCTTCCCAGTTCTGATGAAAGGTCATCGACCTGAAACGTTAACTCTCTTTCTCTCTCCACGGATGCTGCCTGGCCTGCTGAGTTTTTCCAGCGTTTTCTGTTGTTATTTCAAGTATTCTGTATGCCTTCTTAACCACCTTACCTACCTGGCCTGCTACCTTCAGGGATCTGTGGACATGCACTCCAAGGTCTATGTGTTCCTCTACTCTACTCCGTATCCTACCATTTAATATGTTTCCCTTTCCTTTTTAGCTCTCCCCAAATACATTATCTCACACTTCTCCGGATTAAATTCCATTTGCCACTGTTCTGCCCACCTGACCAATTTATTGATATCTTCCTGCAGTCTGCAGCTTCCTTCTTCAGTATCAACCACACCGCCGATTTTAGTATCATCTGCAAACTTTTAATCATACCCCCTATATTCAAGTCTAGATCATTGATATATGCCACAAAAAGCAAGGGACCTAGTTCTGAGCCCTGCGGAACCACACTGGAAACAGCCTTCCAGTCACAAAAACACACAGCAACCATTACCCTCTGCTACTTGCCTCCGAGCCAGTTTTGAATCCAACTTGACACTTTGCCCTGGATCCCAAGGGCTTTTAACATCGTGACCAGTCTGTCATGTGGAACCTTATCAAAAGCCTTGCTGAAGTCCATATACACTACATCAAATGCACCACCCTCATCTACCCTCCTTGTTACCTCCTCAAAAAATTCAATCAAGTTTTTCAGACACGACCTTCCCTTAACAAATCCGTGCTGACTATCCTTGATTAATCCGTGTCTTTCTAAATGAAGATTTATCCTGTCCTTCAGAATTATTTCCATTAATTTTCCCATCACCGAGGTTAGGCTGACTGGCCTGTAAATACTCGGTCTATCCTTTTCTACCTTTTTAGACAAGGGTACAACGTTAGCAGTCCTCCAGTACCACACCTGAAGCCAGAGAGGAAAATGATGGCCAGGGCCTCTGCTATTTCCTCTTTTGCTTCGCTTAACTGCCTGGGATACATTTCATCCGGGCCTGGGGATTTATCCACTTATAAAGCTGCTAAACCCCTTAATACTTCCTCTCTCACTATGTTTATTCCATCTAATATTTCACGCTCCCTGATAGCAATGTCTGCTTCGCCCCTCTACTTTGTGAAAACACACACAAAGTATTCATTAAGAACCCTACCAACGTATCCCGCCTCCACACACAGATTGCCCTCACGATCTCTAATAGGCCCTACCCTTTCTTTAGTTATCCTCTTACTCTTGATATATTTGTAAAACATCTTTGGGTTTTCCTTGATTTTACTTGAAAATAATTTTTCATGCTCTCTCTTTTTTTTCCTAATATCCTTTTTAATTGCACCCCTGTACTTTCTGTACTCCTCTAAAGATTCTGCGGTATTTAGCCCTCGGTATCTGTCATACGCCTCCCTTTTTTTCTTTATCTGACCCTGTATGTCCCGAGACATCCTGGGGGCTCTAGATTTGTTAGTCCTACCATTTTTCTTTAAGGGCATATATTTGGTCTGAACCCTCCGGATCTCCTCCTTGAATGCCTTCCTCTGCTCTGACACTGATTTACCTTCAAGTAGCTGTTTCCAGTCCACTATGGCTAAATCCCCTCTCAGCTCAGCAAAATTTGCTTTTCCCCAATTTAGATTTTTCTTTCCTGGTCTATCCTTGTCCTTTTCCATAACTACCTTAAATCTAACAGAATTATGGTCACCAGCACCAAAATGCTCCCCCACTGATACGCCTTCTACCTGCCCAGCTTCATTCCCTAAAACTAAGTCCAGAACTGCCTGCTCCCTTGTTGGGCTTGCTACATACTGGCTAAAAAAGTTCTCCTGGATGCATTTTAGGAATTATGCACCTTCTCTTTCCTTCACACTAATTTTATCCCAGTTAATATTGGGGTAGTTGAAATCCACTACCATTACTGCCCTATAGTTTATGCACTTCTCAGAAATGTGTCTACATATTTGCTCTTCTATCTCCCTCTCACTGTTTGGGGGTTTATAATACACTCCCAGCAGTGTGATCGCCCCTTTTTTGTTTATCAATTCGACCCATATGGCCTCGTTTGATGATCCCTCCAACATACCATCCCTCCTCACAGCTGTAATAGTTTATTTAAACAATACCAGGACCCCCCCTCCCTTTTTACCTCACTCTCTATCCCGTCTGAAAATCCTGTAACCAGGAATGTTGAGCTGCCATACCTGCTCCTCTTTCAGCCACGTCTCTGTAATAGCCAAGTATTTACCATTATCTGGACTAATACTACAAATTCCTAGTCTAATGAATCGAACCAGGCCCAACCCCTTATTTAGAAAAGAGAATATAGGAGTAGTAAAAGGAAATACCATTAACCGATTTCTCAGGGCACCACAATGGTTAGTACAGTTAGAAAAACTAACATGGATTGAACCAAACCTACAAGGATTTAGTACAAATGAGGAAGTCCTTATTTGCCCATACAGTTTGTAGGATCATTCAAAGCACACCTGTGGGTATGGTTGGAATGAAGAAAGGTTAAACTGTACTATGGAAGTGACAGGCCCCTCAGATGTAAGAACTAGAACAACCTACGTACGAGAAGGGAGATATTGTTTGACCACTTTAGAGAGCTCCTATAGTCAGGGAACACTTGAATCTTCAATAACCCCAGGAACCTACTGTATCAGACCTACTAAGACTACAGTAATAGGAGGAAGGATTCTCCTTGCAGTAGCCTCACATGACCAGCAGGTATTACAAGTAGAGGATGATTTAAATATAAATCTAGAAGATTATGTGACTAAATTCGGATATGATATCCCCAAGCTAACTGAAGCCTTAACCGAATTAATAAATCAGGTGAGCACCTCCCAACGCCATTACTATACACTGCTGCAAGGGAATGAAGCCGTAGCCAAGAAAATTCCAGGTATCGAAGCTCAAACACACTGGTGGGACACAGGGACAAACATGGAAATTCCTCCTTGATTAGGGTAATTTCCCATGTACTGGTCATCACCCAACTTGTAGTACTGATATGCTTAGTATTCTACACCTGCTACCTGAAACACCTGATGTACAAAACCCGTTTAAATATGATCACAACCCGGAATATCTTCAGAGTTACATAAACATGGGAGAACAAACCCATATGTAAGATTTTCGTTATGAGGGGTCGGAAAAATTCCTCGCCCTCAAGGTAGGGATCTGAAGGATAGACTGTCCCTGTAGGATTTAGTAAATATTATTAAGATTCTATAACCATTTTTATATAACTATAATATGTGAAGTTGTATGTTAAAAACCTAAACAGCCTGTATAAAATGGCAAATGGCTGAGACCAAAGCAGGATGGGAATTATGCCAACCTGACTAAACTCTGTTAGAAATTGATATAATTCTGTTAAATGGCTTGTTAAGTACACAAGGAGACAGTGGGAAACAAGACATTCAGCAACATTGCAAATGAAGATAGAGGGCTGGAGACAGTCACCACTCATAAATGCAGAACCGGCCGAGCAATGAGCTGATTAAAAAGCGAAAAGACATCTGTGCGAATTTAGTGTGAAGGTTGTTCTCAGATCAGGATAGCTTGCTTACTAATTGCCACGTAGGCAAAACGGAGGAAAAAAACTAATACATGAACAGCTATTGAACACCGAAAGCAGCGCAAAACCAGAGGATGAGAAGCTTCAGTCAACAGAACACAGCAAGAGAAGAGAGATACTCGAAGGAACGCTGGGGTACAATGAACAGACTGCAACAATCTTCTTGTTAAGCATTACTTCTTTGTAATGGATATTTAATGCTTCATAAACTTGTTTTAATTATACACAATATTCCTGTACCCAGAGTGGCTTGTATAGTCACGGACAAATCAATTCAGAGCATTTAAAAGCTACATTCTAACACTCTCTGAAATAACCAACACCCCTCACTGTAAGACAGATATACCCCACACCCCTCACTGTAACACTGATATACCCCACACCCCTCACTGTAACACTGATATACCCCACACCCCTCACTGTAACACTGATATACCCCACACCCCTCACTGTAACACTGATATACCCCACACCCCTCACTGTAACACTGATATACCTCACACTCCTCACTGTAACACTGATATACCCCACACCCCTCACTGTAACTCTGATATACCCCACACCCCTCACTGTAACACTGATATACCCCACACCCCTCACTGTAACACTGATATACCCCACACCCCTCACTGTAACACTGATATACCCCACACCCCTCACTGTAACACTGACATACCCCACACCCCTCACTGTAACACTGATATACCTCACACCCCTCACTGGAATACTGATACACTCCACACCCCTCACTGTAACACTGATATACCCCACACCCCTCGCTGTAACACTGATATACCCCACACCCCTCGCTGTAACACTGATATACCCCACACCCCTCACTGTAACACTGATATACCTCACACCACTCACTGGAATACTGATACACTCCACACCCCTCACTGTAACACTGATATACCCCACACCCCTCGCTGTAACACTGATATACCCCACACCCCTCACTGTAACACTGATATACCCCACACCCCTCATTGTAACACTGATATACCCCACACCCCTCACTGTAACAATGATATACCCCACACCCCTCGCTGTAACACTGATATACCCCACACCCCTCGCTGTAACACTGATATACCCCACACCCCTCACTGTAACACTGATATACCTCACACCACTCACTGGAATACTGATACACTCCACACCCCTCACTGTAACACTGATATACCCCACACCCCTCGCTGTAACACTGATATACCCCACACCCCTCACTGTAACACTGATATACCTCACACCACTCACTGGAATACTGATACACTCCACACCCCTCACTGTAACACTGATATACCCCACACCCCTCGCTGTAACACTGATATACCCCACACCCCTCACTGTAACACTGATATACCCCACACCCCTCATTGTAACACTGTGATATACCCCACACCCCTCACTGTAACAATGATATACCCCACACCACTCACTGTAAAATTGATATAACCCACACCTCTCACTGTAACACTCACACAGCCCATACCCTCACTGCAATACTCTGATATACCCCACACCCCTCACTGTAACACTGATATACCCCACACCCCTCATTGTAACACTGTGATATACCCCACACCCCTCACTGTAACAATGATATACCCCACACCACTCACTGTAAAATTGATATAACCCACACCTCTCACTGTAACACTCACACAGCCCATACCCTCACTGCAATACTCTGATATACCCCACACCCCTCACTGTAACACACTGATATACCCCACATCCCTCACTGTAACACACTAATACACCCCACACCCCTCACGTTAACACTGATATACACCACACCACTCACTGCAAAACTGATATACCCCACACCCCTCACTGTAAAACTGATATACCCCACACCCCTCACTGTAACACTGATATACCCACACCCCTCACTGCAACACTGATATACCCCACAACCCCACTGTAACATTCTGATAGAACCCACTCACCCACTCTAACACGGATATACCCCACACCCCTGACTGTAACACTGATATACCCCACACCCCTCACTGGAACACACTGATATACCCCACCCCTCACTGGAACACACTCTGATATAACCCACAAACCCTTGTCACACACTGATATACCGCACACCCCTCAGTGTAACACTGATATACCCCACACCGCTCAGAGTACCACACTGATATGCCCCACGCCCCTCACAGTAAGGCTCTGATATACCCCACACCCCTCAAAGTAACACTCTGATATAACTCACAAATTCTTAGTCATACAATGATATAACCCACACTCCTCACTGTAACACTCATATACACCGCACACCCCTCACTGTAAAACTGATATACCCCACACCCCTCACTGTAACACTGATATACCCCACACCCCTCACTGCAACACTGATATACCCCACACCCGTCACAGTAACACTGATATACCCCGCACCCCTCACTGTAACACTGATATACCCCACACCCCTCACTGTAACACTGACATACCCCACACCCCTCACTGTAACACTGATATACCCCACACCCCTCACTGCAACACTGATATACCCCACACCCGTCACAGTAACACTGATATACCCCGCACCCCTCACTGTAACACTGATATACCCCACACCCCTCACTGTAACACTCATATACCCCACACCCCTCACTGTAACACACTGATATACCCCACACCCCTCACTGTAACACTGATATACCCCACACCCCTCACTGTAACACTGACATACCCCACACCCCTCACTGCAACACTCATATACACCACACCCCTCACAGTAACACTCTGATATACCCCACACCCCTCACTGTAACACTGATATACCCCACACCGCTCATTGTAAAACTGATATACCCACACCCCTCACTGTAACACTGATACACCCAACACCACTCACTGTAACACTGACATAACACACACCACTCACTGTAACACTGATATACCTCACACAACACATAGTAACATATATATCCCATACCCCTCACTGTAACACACTGATATACCGCTCACCCCTCACTGTAACACTGCTACTGTAACACTGATATACCCCAGACCCCTCATTGTAACACTGTGATATACCCTAACCACCACACTGTAACAATCTCATATACCCCCACTTCTCACTGTAACGATCTGATACACCCCACACCCCTCACTGTAACACTGATATACCCCACACCCCTCACTGTAACACTGATATACCCCGCACCCCTCACTGCAACACTGATATACCCCACACCCGTCACAGTAACACTGATATACCCCACACCCCTCACTGTAACACTGATATACCCCACACCCCTCACTGTAACACTGACATACCCCACACCCCTCACTGTAACACTGATATACCCCACACCCCTCACTGCAACACTGATATACCCCACACCCGTCACTGTAACACTGATATACCCCGCACCCCTCACTGTAACACTGATATACCCCACACCCCTCACTGTAACACTCATATACCCCACACCCCTCACTGTAACACTGATATACCCCACACCCCTCACTGTAACACTGATATACCCCACGCCCCTCACTGTAACACTGACATACCCCACACCCCTCACTGTAACACTGATATACCCCACACCCCTCACTGCAACACTGATATACACCACACCCCTCACTGTAACACTGATATACCCCACACCCCTCACTGTAACACTGATATACCCCACACCGCTCATTGTAAAACTGAAATACCCACACCCCTCACTGTAACACTGATACACCCAACACCACTCACTGTAACACTGACATAACACACACCACTCACTGTAACACTGATATACCTCACACAACACATAGTAACATATATATCCCATACCCCTCACTGTAACACACTGATATACCGCTCACCCCTCACTGTAACACTGCTACTGTAACACTGATATACCCCAGACCCCTCATTGTAACACTGTGATATACCCTAACCACCACACTGTAACAATCTCATATACCCCCACTTCTCACTGTAACGATCTGATACACCCCACACCCCTCACTGTAACACTGATATACCCCACACCCCTCACTGTAACACTGATATACGCCACACTCCTCACTGTAACACTGATATACCCCACATCGCTCAGAGTACCACTCTTACATACCCCAACCCCCACACTGTAACAATCTCAGATACCCCACACCCCTCAATGCAACACTGATATACCCCTCACCGTAACACTGATATACCCCACACCCCTCACTGTAACACTGATATACCCCACAGCCCTCACTGTAACACTGATATACCCCTCACCCCTCACTATAACACTGATATACCCCACACCCCTCACTGTAACACAGATATACCCCACAGCCCTCACTGTAACACTGATATACCCCACACCCCTCACTGTAACACTGAAAAACCCCAAACCCCTCACTGCAACACTGATATACCTCAAACCCCTCACTGTAACACTGATATACCTCACACCCCTCACGGTAACACTGATATACTCCACACCCCTCACTGTAACCCTGATATACCTCACACACGTCACTGTAACACTGATATACTCCACACCCCTCACTGTAACACTGATATGCCCCACATCCCTCACTGTAACACTAATATACCCCAAAGCCATCACTGTAACACTGAAATACCCCAAACCCCTCACTGTCACACATTGATATTACCACACCCCTCACTGTAACACTGATATACCCCACATCGCTCAAAGTACCACTCTTATATACCCCAACCCCCACACTGTAACTATCTCATATACCCCACACCCCTCACTGTAACACTGATATACCACACACCCCTCACTGTAACACTGATATACCCCACACCCCTCACTGTAACACTGATATACCCCACACCCCTCACTGTAAAACTGATATACCCCACACACCTCACTGTAACACTGATATACCCCACAGCCCTCACTGTAACAGATATACCCCACACCCCTCAGTGTAACAATGATACACCCCAAACCCCTCACTGTAACACTGATATACCCCAACCCCTCAATGTAACACTGATATACCCCACACCTCTCACTGTAACACTGATATACCCCACACCCCTCACTGTAACACTGATATACCCCACACCACTCACTGTAACAATCTGATATACCCAACACCCCTCACTGCAACACTGACATACCCCACACCCCTCACTGTAACACACCAATATACCCCACAGCCCTCACTGTAACACTGATATAACCCTCACTGAAACACTCTCATATACGACATACCCCTCACTGTAACACTGATACACCCCAAACTGCTCACTGTAACAGATATACCCCACAACCCTCACTGGGATACTGATATACCCCACACCCCTCACTGTAACACACTGATATATACCACAGCTCTCACTGTAACACACTGATAGACCCCACACAGCAACATTTTGATATACCCCACACTGCTAAAAGGAACAAACCCTTAATGTCACACATTGATATTCCCCACACCCCTCACTGTAACACACATCTACTAGGAACAAACCCATTTTGTCACACATTGATATACCCCACACCCCTCACTGTAACACACTGCTAAAAGGAACAACCCTTAATGTCACACATTGATATACCACACCCCTCACTGTAACACACTGCTAAAAGGATCAAACCCTTAATGTCACACATTGATATACCCCACACCCCTCACTGTAACACACTGCTAAAAGGAACAAACCCTTAATGTCACACATTGATATACCCCACACCCCTCACTGTTACACACTGCTAAAAGGAACAAACCCTTAATGTCACACATTGATATACCCCACACCCCTCACTGTTACACACTGCTAAAAGGAACAAACCCTTAATGTCACACATTGATATACCCCACACCCCTCACTGTTACACACTGCTAAAAGGATCAAACCCTTAATGTCACACATTGATATACCCCACACCCCTCACTGTAACACACTGCTAAAAGGATCAAACCTTAATGTCACACATTGATATACCCCACACCCCTCACTGTAACACACTGCTAAAAGGATCAAACCCTTAATGTCACACATTGATATACCCCACACCCCTCACTGTAACACACTGCTAAAAGGAACAAACCCTTAATGTCACACATTGATATACCCCACACCCCTCACTGTAACACACTGCTAAAAGGATCAAACCCTTAATGTCACACATTGATATACCCCACACCCCTCACTGTTACACACTGCTAAAAGGATCAAACCCTTAATGTCACACATTGATATACCCCACACCCCTCACTGTAACACACTGCTAAAAGGAACAAACCCTTAATGTCACACATTGATATACCCCACACCCCTCACTGTAACACACTGCTAAAAGGAACAAACCCTTAATGTCACACATTGATATACCCCACACCCCTCACTGTTACACACTGCTAAAAGGATCAAACCCTTAATGTCACACATTGATATACCCCACACCCCTCACTGTTACACACTGCTAAAAGGATCAAACCCTTAATGTCACACATTGATATACCCCACACCCCTCACTGTTACACACTGCTAAAAGGATCAAACCCTTAATGTCACACATTGATATACCCCACACCCCTCACTGTTACACACTGCTAAAAGGATCAAACCCTTAATGTCACACATTGATATACCCCACACCCCTCACTGTAACACACTGCTAAAAGGATCAAACCCTTAATGTCACACATTGATATACCCCACACCCCTCACTGTAACACACTGCTAAAAGGAACAAACCCTTAATGTCACACATTGATATACCCCACACCCCTCACTGTTACACACTGCTAAAAGGAACAAACCCTTAATGTCACACATTGATATACCCCACACCCCTCACTGTAACACACTGCTAAAAGGAACAATCCCTTAATGTCACACATTGATATACCCCACACCCCTCACTGTTACACACTGCTAAAAGGAACAAACCCTTAATGTCACACATTGATATACCCCACACCCCTCACTGTTACACACTGCTAAAAGGATCAAACCCTTAATGTCACACATTGATATACCCCACACCCCTCACTGTTACACACTGCTAAAAGGATCAAACCCTTAATGTCACACATTGATATACCCCACACCCCTCACTGTAACACACTGCTAAAAGGAACAATCCCTTAATGTCACACATTGATATACCCCACACCCCTCACTGTTACACACTGCTAAAAGGAACAAACCCTTAATGTCACACATTGATATACCCCACACCCCTCACTGTTACACACTGCTAAAAGGATCAAACCCTTAATGTCACACATTGATATACCCCACACCCCTCACTGTAACACACTGCTAAAAGGAACAAACCCTTAATGTCACACATTGATATACCCCACACCCCTCACTGTAACACACTGCTAAAAGGATCAAACCCTTAATGTCACACATTGATATACCCCACACCCCTCACTGTAACACACTGCTAAAAGGATCAAACCCTTAATGTCACACATTGATATACCCCACACCCCTCACTGTAACACACTGCTAAAAGGATCAAACCCTTAATGTCACACATTGATATACCCCACACCCCTCACTGTAACACACTGCTAAAAGGAACAAACCCTTAATGTCACACATTGATATACCCCACACCCCTCACTGTAACACACTGCTAAAAG
>JASTWF010000034.1:5877072-5994230 GCA_030390025.1 Squalus acanthias | reverse complement strand
ATATCAGTGTTACAGTGAGGGGTGTGGGGTATATCAGTGTTACAGTGAGGGGTGTGGGGTATATCAGTGTTACAGTGAGGGGTGTGGGGTATATCAGTGTTACAGTGAGGGGTGTGGGGTATATCAGTGTTACAGTGAGGGGTGTGGGGTATATCAGTGTTACAGTGAGGGGTGTGGGGTATATCAGTGTTACAGTGAGGGTGTGGGGTATATCAGTGTTACAGTGAGGGGTGTGGGGTATATCAGTGTTACAGTGAGGGGTGTGGGGTATATCAGTGTTACAGTGAGGGGTGTGGGGTATATCAGTGTTACAGTGAGGGGTGTGGGGTATATCAGTGTTACAGTGAGGGGTGTGGGGTATATCAGTGTTACAGTGAGGGGTGTGGGGTATATCAGTGTTACAGTGAGGGGTGTGGGGTATATCAGTGTTACAGTGAGGGGTGTGGGGTATATCAGTGTTACAGTGAGGGGTGTGGGGTATATCAGTGTTACAGTGAGGGGTGTGGGGTATATCAGTGTTACAGTGAGGGGTGTGGGGTATATCAGTGTTACAGTGAGGGGTGTGGGGTATATCAGTGTTACAGTGAGGGGTGTGGGGTATATCAGTGTTACAGTGAGTGGTGTGGAGTATATCTGTCTTACAGTGAGGGGTGTGGCGTATTTCAGAGAGTGTTAGAATGTAGCTTTTAAATGCTCTGAATTGATTTGTCTGTGACTATACAAGCCACTCTGGGTACAGGTATATTGTGTATAATTAAAACAGGTTTATTAAGCATTAAATATCCAGTACAAAGAAGTAATGCTTAACAAGAAGATTGTCGCAGTCTGTTCATTGTACCCCAGCGTTCCTTCCGAGTATCTCTCTTCTCTTGCTGTGTTCTGTTGACTGAAGCTTCTCATCCTCTGGTTTTGCGCTGCTTTCGGTGTTCAATAGCTGTTCATTTATTACTTTTTTTTCCTCCGTTTTGCCTACGTGGCAGTTAGTAAGCAAGCTATCCTGATCTGAGAACAACCTTCACACTAAATTCCCACAGATGTCTTTTCGCTTTTTAATCAGCTCATTGCTTAGCCGGTTCTGTATTTATGAGTGGTGACTGTCTCCAGCCCTCTATCTTCGTTTGCAATGCTGCTGAATTTCTTGTTTCCCACTGTCTCCTTGTGTACTTAACAAGCCATTTAACAGAATTACATCAATTTCTAACAGAGTTTAGTCAGGTTGGCAAAATTCCCATCCTGCTTTGGTCTCAGTCATTCGCCATTTTATACAGGCTGTTTAGGTTTTTAACATACAACTTCACATATTATAGTTATATAAAAATGGTTATAGAATCTTAATAATGTTTACTAAATCCTACAGGGACACTCTATCCTACAGATCCCTACCTTGAGGGCGAGGCATTTTTCCGACCCCTCATAACGAAAATCTTACATATGGGTTTGTTCTCCCATGTTTATGTAACTCTGAAGATATTCCGGGTTGTGATCATATTTAAACGGGTTTTGTACATCAGGTGTTTCAGGTAGCAGGTGTAGAATAGTAAGCATGTCAGTACTACAAGTTGGGTGATGACCAGTACATGGGAAATTACCCTAATCCAAGGAGGAATTTCCATGTTTGTCCCTATGTCCCACCAGTGTGTTTGATTTTCGATACCTGGAATTTTCTTGGCTACGGCTTCATTCCCTTGCACCAGTGTATAGTAATGGCGTTGGGAGGTGCTCACCTGATTTATTAATTCGGTTAAGGCTTCAGGTAGCTTGGGGATATCATATCCGAATTTAGTGACATAATCTTCCAGATTTATATTTAAATCATCCTCTACTTGTAATACCTGCTGGTCATGTGAGGCTACTGCAAGGAGAATCCTTCCTCCTATTACCGTAGTCTTAGTAGGTCTGATACAGTAGGTTCCTGGGGTTATTGAACATTCAAGTGTTCCCTGACTATAGGAGCTCTCTAAAGTGGTAAAACAATATCTCCCTTCTCGTACGTAGGTTGTTCTAGTTCTTACATCTGAGGGGCCTGTCACTTCCATAGTACAGTTTAACCTTTCTTCATTCCAACCATACCCACAGGTGTGCTTTGAATGATCGTACAAACTGTATGGGCAAACAACGGCATCCTCATTTGTACTACATCCTTGTAGGTTTGGTTCAATCCATGTTAGTTTTTCTAACTGTACTAACCATTGTGGTGCCCTGAGAAATCGGTTAATGGTATTTCCTTTTACAACTCCTATATTCTCTATTCTAAATAAGGGGTTGGGCCTGGTTCGATTCATTAGACTAGGAATTTGTAGTATTAGTCCAGATAATGGTAAATACTTGGCTATTACAGAGACGTGGCTGAAAGAGGGGCAGGTATGGCAGCTCAACATTCCTGGTTACAGGATTTTCAGACGGGATAGAGAGGGAGGTAAAAAGGGAGGGGGGGTCCTGGTATTGTTTAAATAAACTATTACAGCTGTGAGGAGGGATGGTATGTTGGAGGGATCATCAAACGAGGCCATATGGGTCGAATTGATAAACAAAAAAGGGGCGATCACACTGCTGGGAGTGTACTATAGACCCCCAAACAGTGAGAGGGAGATAGAAGAGCAAATATGTAGACACATTTCTGAGAAGTGCATAAACTATAGGGCAGTAATGGTAGGGGATTTCAACTACCCCAATATTAACTGGGATAAAATTAGTGTGAAGGATATAGAAGGTGCGGAATTCCTAAAATGCATCCAGGAGAACTTTTTTAGCCAGTATATAGCAAGCCCAACAAGGGAGGAGGCGGTTCTGGACTTAGTTTTAGGGAATGAAGCTGGGCAGGTAGAAGGCGTATCAGTGGGGGAGCATTTTGGTGCTGGTGACCATAATTCTGTTAGATTTAAGGTAGTTATGGAAAAGGACAAGGATAGACCAGGAAAAAAAAATCTAAATTGGGGAAAAGCAAATTTTGCTGAGCTCAGAGGGGATTTAGCCATAGTGGACTGGAAACAGCTACTTGAAGGTAAATCAGTGTCAGAGCAGTGGAAGGCATTCAAGGAGGAGATCCGGAGGGTTCAGACCAAATATATGCCCTTAAAGAAAAAAGGTAGGACTAACAAATCTAGAGCCCCCAGGATGTCTAGGGACATACAGGGTCGGATAAAGAAAAAAAGGGAGGCGTATGACAGATACCGAGTGCTAAATACTGCAGAATCTTTAGAGGAGTACAGAAAGTGCAGGGGTGCAATTAAAAAGGATATTAGGAAAGCAAAGAGAGAGCATGAAAAATTATTTTCAAGTAAAATCAAGGAAAACCCAAAGATGTTTTACAAATATATTAAGAGTAAGAGGATAACTAAAGAAAGGGTAGGGCCTATTAGAGATCGTGAGGGCAATCTGTGTGTGGAGGCGGGAGACGTTGGTAGGGTTCTTAATGAATACTTTGTGTGTGTTTTCACAAAGGAGAGGGGCGAAGCAGACATTGCTATCAGGGAGCGTGAAATATTAGATGGAATAAACATAGTGAGAGAGGAAGTATTAAGGGGTTTAGCAGCTTTATAAGTGGATAAATCCCCAGGCCCGGATGAAATGTATCCCAGGCAGTTAAGCGAAGCAAAAGAGGAAATAGCAGAGGCCCTGGCCATCATTTTCCTCTCTGGCTTCAGGTGTGGTACTGGAGGACTGCTAACGTTGTACCCTTGTCTAAAAAGGTAGAAAAGGATAGACCGAGTAATTACAGGCCAGTCAGCCTAACCTCGGTGATGGGAAAATTATTGGAAATAATTCTGAAGGACAGGATAAATCTTCATTTAGAAAGACACGGATTAATCAAGGATAGTCAGCACGGATTTGTTAAGGGAAGGTCGTGTCTGACAAACTTGATTGAATTTTTTGAGGAGGTAACAAGGAGGGTAGATGAGGGTGGTGCATTTGATGTAGTGTATATGGACTTCAGCAAGGCTTTTGATAAGGTTCCACATGACAGACTGGTCACGATGTTAAAAGCCCTTGGGATCCAGGGCAAAGTGTCAAGTTGGATTCAAAACTGGCTCGGAGGCAAGAGGCAGAGGGTAATGGTTGCTGTGTGTTTTTGTGACTGGAAGGCTGTTTCCAGTGTGGTTCCGCAGGGCTCAGTACTAGGTCCCTTGCTTTTTGTGGCATATATCAATGATCTAGACTTGAATATAGGGGGTATGATTAAAAGTTTGCAGATGATACTAAAATCGGCGGTGTGGTTGATACTGAAGAAGGAAGCTGCAGACTGCAGGAAGATATCAATAAATTGGTCAGGTGGGTAGAACAGTGGTTAAAGGAATTTAATCCGGAGAAGTGTGAGATAATGTATTTGGGGAGAGCTAAAAAGGAAAGGGAAGACATATTAAATGGTAGGATACGGAGTAGAGTAGAGGAACAAAGGGACCTTGGAGTGCATGTCCACAGATCCCTGAAGGTAGCAGGCCAGGTAGATAAGGTGGTTAAGAAGGCATACAGAATACTTGCCTTTATTAGCCGTGGCACAGAATACAAGAGCAGGGGGGTTATGCTTCAACTGTATAAAACACTGGTTAGGCCTCAGCTAGAGTACTGCGTGCAGTTCTGGTCACCACATTACAGGAAAGATGTGATTGTACTAGAGAGGGTACAGAGGAGATTTACAAGGATGTTGCCGGGAGTAGAGAATCTTAGCTATGAGGAAAGACTGGATAGGCTGGGTCTGTTTTCCTTGGAACAGAGGAGGCTGAGGGGAGACCTTATTGAGGTGTATAAAATTATGAGTGGCCGAGATAAAGTGGAGAGAAAGGACCTATTTCCGTTAGCAGAGGGGTCAAAAACCAGGGGGCACAGATTTAAAGTAATTGGTGGAAGGTTTAGAGGGGATTTGAGGGGAAATTTCCCCAGAGGGTTGTGGGGGTCTGGAACTCACTGCCTGAAAGGGTGGTAGAGGCAGAAACCCTAACCACATTTAAAAAGTACTTGGATGTGCACTTGGGATGCTGTAACCTGCAGGGCTACGGGCCAAGAGCTGGGACGTGGGATTAGGCTGGATAGCTTTTTGTTGGCCGGCGCGGACACGATGGGCTGTAACTTTCTATGATAATGCAGCAGGGGTCTTGTTGAGACTGGTTTAATTTCTGAACCAGATCAATAGTGACCAACCCCAGAGCTGTTTGTGTAGTTGTGATTAAGTTATTCAGGGGGTTCCCACATTAAAGGCCATGAAGGGGAGACTGGTGCGTAGGTCCGGGGTCAGGGCAGACAGTATAACATTTTTCATATCACTGTCCTCAAAATTAGATTGGTAATTGCGGAAAGCTGCCGAACATTAACTGAGGCTTTAAAGGGTGCAGGCTCGTCCACTGAGGTTTTCATGATATTGTTCTCAGCATAGGCTGGGGGGCCGGTTAGCCAGGTCGATGGTGGCATACGAGATGGGGGGCCTTTTGGGGAGGGGGTAGCAAGGGAGGATATAGTTCTCCGCTGAACCCCTCGCATTCTGTATCATAAATCGGGGGGGGTGGTCTACCCCCGTGACTGCCGCTATTACAGCCCGTTGTTTACCCAGCTGGTTTTCCAACTCTTGTATAGTAATATGGCACAGTCTGTGGTCCGGCTCCCTTTGGGGCTGCTGAAGAGCCTCTCTTAGGGCTCCTGGTGAATCATTTAATTGTCTGGTAAGACGGTCATTGTCTTTTGTTAAGGAGGCTACCTGACACCGAGCCTCCTCAAGGTTCAGCATTGCAGCGCCGGTGTGAACTGCATGAATGCGCTGTTGCTGGATTATTGCTGTCGAAGCCCCGACCTGGCCCTGAACAACTTCATTTTGGTGACTGAAGAGCTTCAATTTTACTCTTTAACTCTGCAGCCTCTTTCTCCCAGTTTGACTTCTCGCCCGTTAACTTTAGATTCTCTTCAATCAGCCGCAGCTTGTCTTTTTCTCATTGATTCTGATTGTCCTCTAGCTGGGTGACACGATCCACTGCCGCAGAGGCCATCCGCTGCACTGCCCCATCTGGCTTCCATCTCTTCTCCTCAACTTGTTTCTCACTGAGCGCAACAACGTCCTCAAAGGAGACTCTCTTACCCTCTGTTAGACATTCTACTACTAACGTCTGGAACTGTGCAGCCTCCCACTTCTTCATTAACTTCGTTTTAAAGTCTACAAAGAAAATCTCACTCGACATCTTGCTGTACGTTAAAGTGACACTGTCTGTCAGATAACCTAACTTTCCACAAGGACTCGCGTTGATCAGACGAAAATCCAAGCGCCTGCCAGTTATTCACAATATATATCAATGATCTAGACGAGGGAACTAGATGTAATATCTCCAAGTTTGCAGACGACACAAAGCTGGGTGGGCGTGTGTGCTGTGAGGAGGATGCAGAGAAACTCCAGTATGATTTGGACAAGTTGGGTGATTGGGCAGATGCATGGCAGATGCAGTTTAATGTGAATAAATGTGAGGTTATCCACTTTGGTGGCAAAAACAGGAAGACAGATTATTATCTGAACGGCAATAGATTGGGAAAAGAGGAAGTGCAACGAGTCCTGGGAGTCCTTGTGCACCAGTCGCTGAAGGTAAGCATGCAGGTGCAGCAGGTGGTTAAGAAGGCAAATGGTATGTTGGCCTTCATAGCGAGAGGATTCGAGTACAGGAGCAAGGATGTCTTGCTGCAGTTGTACAGGGCCTTGGTGAGACCACACCTTGAGTATTGTGTGCAGTTTTAGTTACCTTATCTGAGGAAGGATGTTCTTGCCATGGAGGGAGTGCAGCGAAGATTCACCAGACTGATACCTGGGATGGCAAGAATAACGTATGAAGAGAGATTGGGACGATTGGGCTTATACTCGCTAGAGTTTAGAAGAGTGAGAGGGGCTCTCATTGAAACTTATAAAATTCTAACAGGACTAGACAGACTGGATGCAGGAAGGATGTTCCCGATGGCGGGGGAGTCCAGAACCAGGGGTCACAGTCTAAGGATAAGGGGTAAGCCATTTAGGACTGAGATGAGGAGGAATTTCTTCACCCAGAGAGTGGTGAACCTGTGGAATTCTCTACCACAGAAGGCAGTTGAGGCCAATTCATTAAATATATTCAAGAAGGAGTTAGATATATTTCTTAAGGCTAAAGGGATCAAGGGATATGGGGAGAAAGCAGGGACAGGGTACTGAATTTGGATGATCAGCCATGATCGCATTAAATGGCGGAGCAGGCTCGAGGGCCGAATGGCCTACTCCTGCTCCTATCTTCTATGTTTCTATGCACAATAGACCTGGTTTCAGTTAATAGTCACAGCCCCACGTTAGGCGCCAATCTGTAGCTTATTTTAATATAGATATAAAATAATCTACTTTCTATTTGATATATAAGGTGCCGGACTAGAATGGGTTAATTTCAGCCGTTCAGTGACTAATTGATGCCAGTCTCCATGGGAACTAATTGTCTCTGCTTGTTATTAATTCCAGTCAGTTGAACACAGCAGGTCATAGATTATTCTTTCCAATTTTTATTATAATGGAATATATTTAAAATATATCACAGATCTGCATTTTGCTCATCTCAATAAATCAATTCCTATCATTTAATCATTAAACACTCTGACTGTACAAAAACCAAGAGATGTTCATCTCACTCAGCGAGGTTGCACTGTGGGAATCGGGTTCACTCTGCAGGATTGAAAATGTAGACTGCTGGGTGGAAAGGTGCTAATTAATATCAGGACTTTCAAAATACGGCAACAGATTCTCACCATTGTAAGCAGCACCTTTCAGGGATTCACTATTCCTCTTTATAAGTTCAGTCTATACAGCATCAGTGTGAAAATTCCCAGCCACCCTCATAAGGCAGAAACCATGCAACACGGACGGTTCCTCATTGTGGGGGATGGAGATTTAACTGAAAGTTTTGTCTACACTGGTTAGAATCTGGATTATATCTTTGAATGTTCTGGTACTGAGCTGACACTGTCCAACACAGGAACCCTTTGACATTTCCACCAGTAACAGTGAACCTGAATCCCAGCATTAAACAAGACAGGTTACATTCCCGGCCCTGGTTACATCTCTGACTTCATTCAATCAGCGAAGTTAATGATTGAATTGATAGGGAGAGAATTTTGAATTGAGCTGAGTTTGGGGAATCTTTTAAAATATATTCTGTGATCTCAGAAATGATAATGGGAGCCTTGTGTAAATCTGTTGTGCTCAGCTTACTGTAACTAATAAGAAGCAGAGAGATGTAGTTTCCAGTTCAGTGATGTATCAGGAAGGGTAGTGAATATATAAGTGAGATCAGTGACTGAACAATTGAGATCAGTAATGTCTCGGAATGGGCAGTGGCAGTACAATGTATGTCAGAGATAGTCCTAGAGTTGTATTGACAGTACAATATCTGTCAGTTAACGAGCTCGGAATGTATGGACAGTACAAGTGAGGTCAGTAATGTGCCTGGATGTGGAACGATGGTGCAAGTGAGGTTCGTGGACTACAGAATGGATAGTGACAGTACAAGTGAGGTCAGTGACATATCGGAATGGGTAGTAACAGTAGATGTGAAGTCAGTTACATTTCTAAATAACTATCAAATCTTCCTGCATGTTCTGTGAGAAGCGATGATTTCTGTTGCTTGTGTTGAAACCGGCAGTGAGACTGTCAGCTAACAGGGTCATATTAGTGCCAGTCCGTTGGTCACAGCAGCATCAGACATTATTCCCGCTCATGTTTATTACAGAACTGAAAATATTTAAATAGGGATATCGAGGAGGGGCAATCAGGACAATCCACTTCTCCCAAAGATCAGTTTCTGAACACTCCAGGTTTGCTAATTCAAACTGATCATTAGGTCGTGCTGTACCAGAGAATTTTATTTGTGAACTGACCTGCTCCATGTTTCAAGGACGGTGTCTGAGTGTAAACTGACCGGGTGAATTGGATAGACAGTCGCTGAAATGACAGGATTAGAATTTATCACCGAAATTATCTGAAATCTGTAACTAAATCTCTGCTCTCAATGTAATCCTATCGGACTGCAGGGCTCATATTTTCTATTATTCCCAATTCTAGTGAAATAATATTCAGTTCTTTTGGGAGTTCACCTTACAGACGGGTAATATCTGTCTCATATTAATGTAGATATAAAATAATATACTTTATATTTGTTATATGAAGTGCCGGAAAGAACAGGTTAATTTCAGCCGTTCAGTGACTAATTGATGCCAGTCTCCATGGGAACTAATTGTCTCTGCTTGTTATTAATTCCAGTCAGTTGAACACAGCAGGTCATAGAGTATTCTTTCCAATGTTTATTATAATGGAATATATTTAAAATATATCACAGATCTGCATTTTGCTCAAATCAATAAATCAATTCCTATCATTTAATCATTAAACACTCTGACTGTCCAAAAACCAAGAGATGTTCATCTCACTCAGCGAGGTTGCACTGTGGGAATCGGGTTCACTCTGCAGGATTGAAAATGTAGACTGCTGGGTGGAAAGGTGCTAATTAATATCAGGACTTTCAAAATACGGCAACAGATTCTCACCATTGTAAGCAGCACATTTCAGGGATTCACTATTCCTCTTTATAAGTTCAGTCTATACAGCATCAGTGTGAAAATTCCCAGCCCCCGTCATAAGGCAGAACCCAGGCAACATCGACGGTCCCTCATTGTGGGGGATGGAGATTTCATTGAAAGTTTTGTCTACACTGGTTAGAATCTGGATTATATCTTTGAATGTTCTGGTACTGAGCTGACACTGTCCAACACAGGATTCCTTTGAAATTTCCACCTGTAACAGTGAACCTGAATCCCAGCATTAAACAAGACAGGTTACATTCCCGGCCGTGGTTACATCTCTGACTTCATTCAATCAGTGAATTTAATGATTGAATTGTTGGGAGTGAATTGCAGAATTGAGCTTAGTGTTAGTTTGGGGCATCTTTTAAAATATATTCTGTGATCTCAGAAATGATAATGGGAGATTGTGTAAATCTGTTGTCAGCTTACTGTAACTAATAAGAAGCAGAGACATGTAGGTTCCAGGGTGAGTCACATTCAATCCAGTCACTGAACAGCAGCAGATTCCCTTTTCACTCTAAGACTCTTTACACAACAATATACTTTAAACCAGGTATTGGACAGATGAATATTAAAAACCCCACAAACCACAGAATAGGATCATTTTAATAACTATTGGGAGTAACAGACGGTGCGAATCGCTCGGTCTGACAGGAATGATGAGAAGTGGGAGCCGATTAATTTACAGTTTTAAATCATTTCCATGAGCCGATGTAATCTTGTCATTTCATACAATTTCTATCCACTTCTCAGGGGTGGGCTTAACAGTCACACACAGAAACTGAAACATTTCACTGGTCAGACTCCAAAAACAATAAATCAGAAATTGGGAAATCAGCAGGTTATATTTCTATTATAATTCACTTCATGGTTCCTCACCTGTGATCCTTCAGATAATCTAAAATAGGTTCATTGTTCTGTATTAAATTAAATTAATGGATAAATGTACTGTAATTTTGAACAATTCGTTTATATTGCCCTGGATCCGTGAGATTTCAGGAGTATTGCAAGAGAGAGACGTATGTCTGAGGCAGCGCCATCGTGCAACGGTGCACCTAAATGTATCTGGATGGGTAGTGACAGTATGAGTGAGGTCAGTGATAATCCTGGATGGGTAGTGACAGTTTGAGTGAGGTCAGTGATAATCCTGGATGGGTAGTGACAGTATGAGTGAGGTCAGTGATAATCCTGTATGGGTAGTGAAAGTATGAGTGAGGTCAGTGATAAACCTGGATGTGTAGTGACAGTATGAGTGAGGTCAGGGATAAATCTGGATGGGTAGTGAGGGTATGAGTGAGGTCAGGGATAAACCTGGATGGGTAATGACAGTATGAGTGAGGTCAGTGATAAACCTGGATGGGTAGTGACAGTATGAGTGAGGTCAGTGATAAATCTGGATGGGTAGTGAGGGTATGAGTGAGGTCAGGGATAAACCTGGATGGGTAGTGACAGTTTGAGTGAGGTCAGTGATAATCCTGGATGGGTAGTGACAGTATGAGTGAGGTCAGTTATAAACCTGGATGGGTAGTGACAGTATGAGTGAGGTCAGTGATAAACCTGGATGGGTAGTGACAGTATGAGTGAGGTCAGTGATAATCCTGGATGGGTAGTGACAGTATGAGTGAGCTCAGTGATAAACCTGGATGGGTAGTGACAGTATGAGTGAGGTCAGTGATAAAACTGGATGGGTAGTGACAGTATGAGTGAGGTCAGGGATAAACCTGGATGGGTAGTGACAGTATGAGTGAGGTCAGTGATAATCCTGGATGGGTAGTGACAGTATGAGTGAGGTCAGTGATAAACCTGGATGGGTAGTGACAGTATGAGTGAGGTCAGGGATAAACCTGGATGGGTAGTGACAGTATGAGTGAGGTCAGTGATAATCCTGGATGGGTAGTGACAGTATGAGTGAGCTCAGTGATAAACCTGGATGGGTAGTGACAGTATGAGTGAGGTCAGTGATAATCCTGTATGGGTAGTGACAGTATGAGTGATGTCAGGGTAAACCTGGATGGGCATTGATAACATAGGTCAGTTCAGTGATGTATCAGGAAGGGAAGCGAATATTTAAGTGAGATCAGTGACTGAACAATTGAGGTCAGTAATGTCTCGGAATGGATAGTGGCAGTACAAACTATATCAGAGATATTTCTTACTTGTAATTACAGTAGAATATCTGTCAGTAAACCAGCTCGGTTTGTATTGACAGTACAAGTGAGGTCAATAATGTACCTGGATGTGGAATGTTGGTTCAAGTGAGGTTCGTGGTAAACAGAATGGATAGTGACAGTATAAGTGAGGTCAGTTACATTTCTAAATAACTATCAAATCTTCCTGCGTGTTCTGTGTGAAGCAATGATTTATGTTGCTTGTGTTGAAACCGGCAGTGATACTGCCAGCTAACAGGGTCATATTAGTGCCAGTCCGTTGGTCACAGCAGCATCAGACATTATTCCCGCTCATGTTTATTACAGAACTGAAAATATTTAAATTGGGATATCGATGAGTGGCAATCAGGACAATCCACTTCTCCCAAAGATCAGTTTCTGAACACTCAAGTTTGATTTAGCAAATCTGATAATTAGGTCGTGCTGTACCAGGGAATTTTAGTTGTGAACTGACCTGCTCCATGTTTCAGGGACGGTATCTGAGTGTAAACTCACCGGGTGAATTGGATAGACAGTCGCGGTAAGGACAGGATTAGAATTTATCACCGAAATTATCTGAAATCTGTAACTAAATCTCTGCTCTCAATGTAATCCTATCGGACTGTGGACCTCATATTTTCTATTATTCCCAATTCTAGTGAAATAATATTCAGTTCTTTTGGGAGTTCACTTTACAGACTGGAAATATCTGTCTCATATTAATATAGATATAAAATCATATACTTTATATTTGTTATATGAAGTGCCGGACCAGAACAGGTTAATTTCAGCCGTTCAATGACTAATTGATGCCAGTCTCCATGGGAACTAATTGTCTCTGCTTGTTATTAATTCCAGTCAGTTGAACACAGCAGGTCATAGAGTATTCTTTCCAATGTTTATTATAATGGAATATATCTAAAATTTATCACAGATCTGCATTTTGCTCATCTCAATAAATCAATTCCTATCATTTAATCATTAAACACTCTGACTGTACAAAAACCAAGAGATGTTCATCTCACTCAGCGAGGTTGCACTGTGGGAAGCGGGTTCACTCTGCAGGATTGAAAATGTAGACTGCTGGGTGGAACGGTGCTAATTAATATCAGGACTTTCAAAATACGGCAACAGATTCTCACCATTGTAAGCAGCACCTTTCAGGGATTCACTATTCCTCTTTATAAGTTCAGTCAATACAGCATCAGTGTGAAAATTCCCAGCCCCCCTAATAAGGCAGAACCCAGGCAACATCGACGGTCCCTCATTGTGGGGGATGGAGATTTATCTGAAAGTTTTGTCTACACTGGTTAGAATCTGGATTATATCTTTGAATGTTCTGGTACTGAGCTGACACTGTCCAACACAGGAACCCTTTGAAATTTCCACCAGTAACAGTGAACCTGAATCCCAGCATTAAACAAGACAGGTTACATTCCCGGCCGTGGTTACATCTCTGACTTCATTCAATCAGTGAATTTAATGATTGAATTGTTGGGAGTGAATTGTAGAATTGACCTTAGTGTTAGTTTGGGGCATCTTTAAAATATGTTCTGTGATCTCAGAAATGATAATGGGAGATTGTGTAAATCTGTTGTCAGCTTACTGTAACTAATAAGAAGCAGAGACATGTAGGTTCCAGGGTGAGTCACATTCAATCCAGTCACTGAACAGCAGCAGGTTCCCTTTTCACTCTAAGACACTTTGCACAACAATATACTTTAAACCAGGTATTGGACAGATGAATATTAAAAACCCCACAAACCATAGAATAGGATCATTTTAATAACTACCCGGTCTGGGTATACACCTGAATCCAGTCCCTCACTACCCGGTCTGGGTCTACACCTCACTCCAGTCCCTCTATACCCGGTCTGGGCCTCTACATGACTCCAGTCTCTCACTACCCGGTCTGGGCTGGCACCTGACTCCAGGCCCTCAATACCCGGTTTGGATCTTCACCTGACTCCAGTCCCTCACTACCCAGTCTGGGCCTACACCTGACTCCAATCCCTCAGTACCCAGTGTGGGCCTACACCTGACTCCAGTCCCTCACTACCTGGTCTTGGCCAACACTCGAATCCAGTCCCTCACTACCCGGTCTGGGTATGCACCTGACTCCTTCCTCAATAGCCGGTCTTGGCCTACACCCGACTCCAGTCCCCCACTACCCGGTCTGGGCCCACACCTGACTCCAGTCCCTCATTACCCGGTCTGGGTCTACACCTGACTCCAGTCCCTCACTAACCCCTCTTAGCCTACACCTGACTCCAATCCCTCACTACCTGGTCTGGGTCTACATCTGACTCCAGTCTCTCACTATCTGGTCTGGGTCTGCACCTGACTCCAGTCCCTCACTACCCGGTCTGGGTATACTCCTGAATCCAGTCCCTCAATACCTGGTCTGGTCCTACAGCTGACTTCAGTCCCTCACTGCACGGTCTGGGCTACATCTGACTCCAATCCCTCTAAACCAGGTCTGGCCCTACACCTGACTCCAGTCCCTCACTACCCAGTCTGGGCCTAGACCTGACTCCAATCTCTCACTACCCAGTCTGGGCCTACACCTGACTCCAGTCCCTCACTAACCGGTCTGGGCCTACACCTGACTCCAATCCCTCACTACGCAGTCTTGGTATACACCTGACTCCATTCCCTCACTACCTGGTCTGGGCCTACACCTGACTCCAGTCCCTCACTACCCGGTCTGGTCCTACACCTGAATCCAGTCCCTCACTACCCGGTCTGGGTCTACACCTGAATCCAGTCCCTCACTACCCGGTCTGGGTCTACACCTGACTCCAGTCCCTCACTACCCGGTCTGGGCCTACACCTGACTCCAGTCCCTCACTACCTGGTTTTGGCCCAAACCTGACTCTGGTCCCTCAATACTCGGTCTCGGCCTATACCTGACTCCAGTCACTCACTACCCAGTCTGAGCCCACACCTGACTCCGGTCCCTCAGTACTCGGTCTGGGCCTACACCTGACACCATTCCCTCAATACCCGGTCAGGGCCTACACCTGCCTCCAGTCCCTCACTACCCAGTCTGGGCCTACACCTGACTCCGGTCCCTCAATACACGGTCTGAGCTGACACCTGACTCCAGTCCCTCAATACCCGGTTTGGATCTACACCTGACTCCAGTCCCTCACTACCCGGTCTGGGCCTACACCTGACTCCAGTCCCTCACTACCTGGTTTTGGCCCAAACCTGACTCTGGTCCCTCAATACTCGGTCTCGGCCTATACCTGACTCCAGTCACTCACTACCCAGTCTGAGCCCACACCTGACTCCGGTCCCTCAGTACTCGGTCTGGGCCTACACCTGACACCATTCCCTCACTACCCGGTCTGGGCCGACACCTGACTCCAGTCCCTCAATACCCGGTTTGGATCTACACCTGACTCCAGTCCCTCACTACCTGGTCTGGGCCGGCATCTGATCCAATCCCTCAATACCCGGTTTGGATCTACACCTGACTCCAGTCCCTCACAGCCCGGTCTGGGCCTACACCTGACTCCGATCCCTCACTACGCAGTCTTGGTATACACCTGACTCCATTCCCTCACTACCTGGTCTGGGCCTACACCTGACTCCAGTCCCTCACTACCCGGTCTGGTCCTACACCTGAATCCAGTCCCTCACTACCCGGTCTGGGTCTACACCTGAATCCAGTCCCTCACTACCCGGTCTGGGTCTACACCTGACTCCAGTCCCTCACTACCCGGTCTGGGCCTACACCTGACTCCAGTCCCTCACTACCTGGTTTTGGCCCAAACCTGACTCTGGTCCCTCAATACTCGGTCTCGGCCTATACCTGACTCCAGTCACTCACTACCCAGTCTGAGCCCACACCTGACTCCGGTCCCTCAGTACTCGGTCTGGGCCTACACCTGACACCATTCCCTCAATACCCGGTCAGGGCCTACACCTGCCTCCAGTCCCTCACTACCCAGTCTGGGCCTACACCTGACTCCGGTCCCTCAATACACGGTCTGAGCTGACACCTGACTCCAGTCCCTCAATACCCGGTTTGGATCTACACCTGACTCCAGTCCCTCACTACCTGGTCTGGGCCGGCATCTGATCCAATCCCTCAATACCCGGTTTGGATCTACACCTGACTCCAGTCCCTCACAGCCCGGTCTGGGCCTACACCTGACTCCGATCCCTCACTACCCGGTCTGGGCTGGCACCTCACTCCAGTCCCTCAATACCCGGTTTGGATTTTCACCTGACTCCAGTCCCTCACTACCCAGTCTGGGCCGACACCTGACTCCAGTCCCTCACTACCTGGTCTTGGCCTACACCCGAATCCAGTCCCTCACTAGGCGGTCTGGGTATGCACCTGACTCCTTCCCTCAATAGCCGGTCTTGGCCTACACCCGACTCCAGTCCCCCAATACCCGGTCTGGGCCTACACCTGACTCCAGTCCCTCATTACCCGGTCTGGGTCTACACCTGACTCCAGTCCCTCACTGCCTGGTCTGGGTCTACACCTGACTCCAGTCTCTCACTATCCGGTCTGGGAATGCACCTGACTCCAGTCCCTCACTACCCGGTCTGG
This sequence comes from Squalus acanthias, assembly GCA_030390025.1. Classification (NCBI taxonomy): domain Eukaryota; kingdom Metazoa; phylum Chordata; class Chondrichthyes; order Squaliformes; family Squalidae; genus Squalus; species Squalus acanthias. Next base: position 5,977,955 of record JASTWF010000034.1, on the reverse strand, counting down.
GGATACACCTGAATCCAGTTCCTCAATACCTGGTCTGGTCCTACAGCTGACTTCAGTCCCTCACTGCACGGTCTGGGCCTACATCTGACTCCATTCCCTCTAAACCAGGTCTGGCCCTACACCTGACTCCAGTCCCTCACTACCCAGTCTGGGCCTACACCTGATTCCAATTCCTCACTACCCAGTCTGGGCCTACACCTGACTCCAGTCCCTCACTACCTGGTCTTGGCCTACACCCGAATCCAGTCCCTCACTACCCTGTCTGGGTATGCACCTGACTCCTTCCCTCACTAGCCGGTCTTGGCCTACACCCGACTCCAGTCCACCACTACCCGGTCTGGGCCCACACCTGACTCCAGCCCCTCATTACCCGGTCTGGGTCTACACCTGACTCCAGTCCCTCACTACCCCCTCTTAGCCTACACCTGACTCCGGTCCCTCACTACCTGGTCTGGGTCTACACCTCACTACAGTCCGTCACTATCCGGTCTGGGCCTGCAACTGGCTCCAGTCCCTCACTACCCGGTCTGGGTATACACCTGAATCCAGTCTCTCAATACCTGGTCTGGTCCTAAAGCTGACTTCAGTCCCTCACTGCACGGTCTGGGCCTACATCTGACTCCATTCCCTCTAAACCAGGTCTGGCCCTACACCTGACTCCGGTCCCGCACTACCCGGACTGGGTATACACCTGAATCCAGTCCCTCACTACCCGGTCTGGGTATACACCTGACTCCAGTCCCTCAGTACCAGGTCTGGGCTGACACCTGACTCCAGTCCCTCACTACCCGGTCTGCATCTGCACATGAATCCAGTCCCTCACTATCCGGTCTGGTTATACATCTGACTCCATTCCCTCTATACCAGGTCTGGCCCTACACCTGACTCCGTTCCCTCACTACCAGGTCTTGGCCTACACCTGACTCCAGTCCCTCACTACCCGGTCTGAGTCTACACCTGACTCAAGTCCCTCACTACCCGGTCTGTGTATACACCTGACTCCAGTCCCTCACTTCCCGGTCTGGGCCTGCACCTGACTCCGGTCCCTCAATACCTGGTCTGGTCCTGCACCTGACTCCGGTCCCTCAGTATCCGGTCTGGGCCTACACCTGACACCATTCACTCAATACCCGGTCTGGGCCTACACCTGACTCCAGTCCCTCACTACCCGGTCTGGGCCTACACCTGAATCCAGTCCCTCACTACCCGGTCTGGGTCTACACCTGAATCCAGTCCCTCACTACCCGGTCTGGGTCTACACCTGACTCCAGTCCCTCACTACCCGGTCTGGGCCTACACCTGACTCCAGTCCCACACTACCTGGTTTTGGCCCAAACCTGACTCTGGTCACTCAATACTCGGTCTCGGCCTATACCTGAATCCAGTCCCTCACTACCCGGTCTGAGTCTACACCTGACTCCAGTCCCACACTACCTGGTTTTGGCCCAAACCTGACTCCAGTCCTTCAATACCCGGTCTGGGCCGACACCTGACTCCAATCCCTCACTACGCAGTCTTGGTATACACCTGACTCCATTCCCTGACTACCCGGTCTGGGCCTACACATGACTCCAGTCCCTCACTACCCGGTCTGGTCCTACACCTGACTCCAGTCCCTCACTACCCGGTCTGGGTCTACACCTGACTCCAGTCCCTCACTACCCGGTCTGGGTCTACACCTGACTCCAGTCCCTCACTACCCGGTCTGGGTCTACACCTGACTCCACCCCCTCACTACCCGGTCTGGGCCTACACCTGACTCCAGTCCCTCACTACCTGGTCAGGGTCTACACCTGACTCCAGTCCCTCACTACCCGGTCTGGGCCCAAACCTGACCCTTGTCCCTCAATACCCGGTCTCGGCCTATACATGACTCCAGTCCCTCACTACCCAGTCTGAGCCCACACCTGACTCCGGTCCCTCAATACCTGGTCTGGTCCTGCACCTGACTCCGGTCCCTCAGTATCCGCTCTGGGCCTACACCTGACACCATTCACTCAATACCCGGTCTGGGCCTACACCTGACTCCAGTCCCTCACTACCCGGTCTGGGCCTACACCTGACACCGGTCCCTCAATACCCGGTATGGATCTACACCTGACTCCAGTCGCTCACAGCCCGGTCTGGGCCTACACCTGACTCCAGTCCCTCACTACCCGGTCTGGGCTGGCACCTGACTCCAGTCCCTCAATACCCGGTTTGGATCTTCACCTGACTCCAGTCCCTCACTACCCAGTCTGGGCCTACACCTGACTCCAATCCCTCACTACCCAGTCTGGCCTACAAACTGACTCCAGTCCCTCACTAACTGGTCTTGGCCTGCACCCAAATCCAGTCCCTCACTACCCGGTCTGGGCCCACACCTGACTCCAGTCCCTCATTACCCGGTCAGGGCCTACACCTGACTCCAGTCACTCACTACCCAGTCTGGGCCTACACCTGACTCCAATCCCTCACTACCCAGTCTGGGCCTACACCTGACTCCAGTCCCTCACTACCCAGTCTGGGCCTACACCTGACTCCAGTCCCTCACTACCTGGTATTGGCCTACACCCGAATCCAGTCCCTTACTACCCGGTCTGGGTATGCACCTGACTCCTTCCCTCAATAGCCGGTCTTGCCTACACCCGACTCCAGTCCACCACTACCCGGTCTGGGCACACACCTGACTCCAGTCCCTCACTACTCCCTCTTAGCCTACACCTGACTCCAATCCCTCACTACCTAGTCTTAGCCTACACCTGACTCCAGTCCCCCACTACCCGGTCTGGGCCCACACCTGACTCCAGTACCTCATTACCCGGTCTGGGTCTACACCTGACTCCAGTCCCTCACTACCCCCTCTTAGCCTACACCTGACTCCGGTCCCTCACTACCTGTTCTGGGTCTACACCTGACTCCAGTCCCTCACTATCCGGTCTGGGTCTGCACCTGACTCCAGTCCCTCACTACCCGGTCTGGGTATACAGCTGAATCCAGTCCCTCAATACCTGGTCTGGTCCTACAGCTGACTTCAGTCCCTCACTGCACGGTCTGGGCCTACATCTGACTCCATTCCCTCTAAACCAGGTCTGGCCCTACACCTGAATCCAGTCCCTCACTACCCGGTCTGGGTATACACGTGACTCCAGTCCCTCATTACCAGGTCTGGGCCGACACATGACTCCAGTCCCTCACTACCCGGTCTGGGTCTACACCTGACTCCAGTCCCTCACTACCCAGTCTGGGTCTACACATGACTCCAGTCCTTCACTACCCAGGCTGGGTCTACATCTGACTCCACCCCCTCACTACCCGGTCTGGGCCACATCTGAATCCACTCCCTCACTAACCGGTGAGGGCCTACATCTGACTCCATTCCCTCTATACCAGGTCTGGCCCTACACCTGACACCGGTCCCTCACTACCCGGTCTGAGTCTACACCTGACTCCAGTCCCTCACTACCCGGTCTGGGTCTACACCTGACTCCAGTCCCTCACTACCTGGTCTGGTTATACACCTGACTCCAGTCCCTCACTACCCGGTCTGGGCCTGCACCTGACACCGGTCCCTCAATCCCTTGTCTGGGCCCACACCTGACTCCGGTCCCTCAATACCTGGTCTGGTCCTACACCTAACTCCAGTCCCTCACTAACCGGTCTGGGCCTATACCTGACTCCAATCCCTCACTACGCAGTATTGGTATACACCTGACTCCATTCCCTCACTACCCGGTCTGGGCCTACACCTGACTCCATTCCCTCACTACCCGGTCTGGTCCTACACCTGACTCCAGTCCCTCACTACCCGGTCTGGGTCTACACCTGACTCCAGTCCCTCACTACCCAGTCTGGGCCTACACCTGACTCCAGTCCCTCACTACCCAGTCTGGGCCTACACCTGACTCCAGTCCCTCACTACCCGGTCTGGGGCTATACCTGACTCCAGTCCCTCTAAACCTGGTCTGGGCCTACTTCTGACTCCAGTACCTCACTACCCGTTCTTGGCCTACACCTGACTCCGGTCCCTCACTACCTGGTCTGGGCCTGCACCTTGCTCCAGTACCTCACTATCTGGTCCGGATATACACCTGACTAATGTCCCTAAATACATTGTCTGGTCCTACACCTGACTCCAGTCGCTCATATCTCAGTCTGGGTATACTCCTGACTCCAGTCCCTCACTACCCAGACTGGGCCTACAGCTGAATCCAGTCTCTCACGACCCGGTCTGGTCCTACACCTGACTCCAGTCCCTCACTACCCGGTCTGGGTCTATTCCTCACTCCAGACCTTCACCACTGGGTCTGGGCCTATACCTGACTCCAGTCCCTCACTACCCGGTCTGGTCCTACACCTGAGTCCGATCCCTCAATACCTGGTCTGGGCCTACACCTGACTCCGGTCCCTCAATACCTGGTCTGGTCCTACACCCGACTCCAGACCCCCACTACCCGGTCTGGGCCCACACCTGACTCCAGTCCCTCATTACCCGGTCTGAGTCTACACCTGACTCCAGTCCTTCAGAACCCAGGCTGGGTCTACACCTGACTCCAGTCCCTCACTACCTCCTCTTAGCCTACACCCGACTCCAATCCCTCACTACCTGGTCTGGGCCGAAACCTGACTCCAGTCCCTCACTACCCGGTCTGAGTCTACACCTGACTTCAGTCCCTCACTACCCGGTCTGGGCCTACACCTGACTCCAGTCCCTCACTACCCAGTCTGGGCCTAGACCTGACTCCAGTTCCTCACTACCCGGTCTGGGCCTATACCTGACTCCAGTCCCTCTAAACCTGGTCTGGGCCTATTTCTGACTCCAGTCCCTCACTACCCGTTCTTGGCCTGCACCTGACTCCGGTCCCTCACTACCTGGTCTGGGCCTGCACCTGGCTCCAGTACCTCACTATCCGGTCTGGATATACAACTGACTCTGGTCCCTCAATACCTGGTCTGGTCCTACACCTGACACCAGACCCTCACTACCCAGTCTGGGCCTACACCTGACTCCAATCCCTCACTACCCAGTCTGGGCCTACACCTGACTCCAGTCCCTCACTACCTGGTCTTGGCCTACACCCGAATCCAGTCCCTTACTACCCGGTCTGGGTATGCACCTGACTCCTTCCCTCACTAGCCGGTCTTGGCCTACACCCGACTCCAGTCCCCCACTACCCGGTCTGGGCCCACACCTGACTCCAGTACCTCATTACCCGGTCTGGGTCTACACCTGACTCCAGTCCCTCACTACCCCCTCTTAGCCTACACCTGACTCCGGTCCCTCACTACCTGTTCTGGGTCTACACCTGACTCCAGTCCCTCACTATCCGGTCTGGGTCTGCACCTGACTCCAGTCCCTCACTACCCGGTCTGGGTATCCACCTGAATCCAGTCCCTCAATACCTGGTCTGGTCCTACAGCTGACTTCAGTCCCTCACTGCACGGTCTGGGCCTACATCTGACTCCATTCCCTCTAAACCAGGTCTGGCCCTACACCTGACTCCAGTCCCTCACTACCCGGTCTGGGTATACACCTGACTCCAGTCCCTCATTACCAGGTCTGGGCCGACACATGACTCCAGTCCCTCACTACCCGGTCTGGGTCTACACCTGACTCCAGTCCCTAACTACCCGGTCTGGGTCTACACATGACTCCAGTCCTTCACTACCCAGGCTGGGTCTACATCTGACTCCACCCCCTCACTACCCGGACTGGGCCACATCTGAATCCACTCCCTCACTAACCGGTGAGGGTCTACACCTGACTCCAGTCCCTCACTACCTGGTCTGGTTATACACCTGACTCCAGTCCCTCACTACCCGGTCTGGGCCTGCACCTGACTCCGGTCCCTCAATACCTGGTCTGGTCCTACACCTGACTCCAGTCCCTCACTACCCGGTCTGGGTCTATACCTCACTCCAGTCCCTCACTATCCATCTGAGCCGACACCTGACTCCAGTCCCTCAATACCCGGTTTGGATCTACACCTGATTCCAGTTCCTCACGGCCCGTTCTGGTCCTACACCTGACTGCAGTCCCTCACTAACCGGTCTGGGCCTACACCTGACTCCAATCCCTCACTACGCAGTATTGGTATACACCTGACTCCAGTCCCTCACTACCCGGTCTGGGTCTACACCTGACTCCAGTCCCTCACTACCCAGTCTTGGCCTACACCTGACTCCAGTCCCTCACTACCCGGTCTGGGCCTACACCTGACTCCAGTCCCTCACTACCCAGTCTGGGCCTACACCTGACTCCAGCCCCTCACTACCCGGTCTGGGCCTATACCTGACTCCAGTCCCTCTAAACCTGGTCTGGCCCTACTTCTGACTCCAGTACCTCACTACCCGTTCTTGGCCTACACCTGACTCCGGTCTCTCACTACCTGGTCTGGGCCTGCACCTTGCTCCAGTACCTCACTATCTGGTCCGGATATACACCTGACTAATGTCCCTAAATACCTTGTCTGGTCCTACACCTGACTCCAGTCCCTCATATCTCAGTCTGGGTATACTCCTGACTCTAGTCCCTCACTACCCAGACTGGGCCTACAGCTGAATCCAGTCTCTCACGACCCGGTCTGGGCCTACACCTGACTCCAGTCCCTCACTACCCGGTCTGGGTCTATTCCTCACTCCAGTCCCTCACCACTCGGTCTGGGCCTATACCTGACTCCAGTCTCTCACATAGAAACATAGAAAATAGGTACAGGAGTAGACCATTCGGTCCTTCGAGCCTGCACCACCATTCAATGCGTTCATGGCTGAACATGCTACCTCAGTACCCCATTCCTGCTTTCTCGCCATACCCCTTGATCCCCCTAGTTGTGAGTGTTATATCTAACTCCCTTTTGAATATATTTAGCGAACTGGCCTCAACAACCTTCTGTGGAAGAGAATTCCATAGATTCACCACTCTCTGGGTGAAGAAGTTCCTCCTCAGCTCAGTCTTAAATGGCTTCCCCTTAATCCTTAGACTGTGACCCCTGGTTCTAGTTTTCCCTAACATTGGGAACATTCTGCCCGCATCTAATTTGTCTAAACCAGTCAGGATTTTAAATGTCTCTATAAGATCCCCCCTCATTCTTCTGAACTCCAGAGGATACAAGTTCAGTTGACCCAATCTTTCTTGATATGTCATTCCGGCCATCCCAGGAATCAATCTAGTGAACCTTCGCTGCACTCCCTCAATAGCAAGAATGTCCTTCCTTAAGTTAGGAGACCAAAACTGCGCACAATACTCCAGGTGTGGCCTCACCAAGGCCCTGTACAACTGCAGCATCACCTCCCTACTCCTGTACTCAAATCCCCTTACTATGAAGGCCATCATTCCGTTTGCTTTCTTGACTGCCTGCTGCACTTGCATTCCCACCTTCAGTGACTGATGTACCATGACGCCCAGGTCTCGTTGCACCTCCCCTTTCCCTAATCTGCCACCATTCAGGTAATAGTCCGCCTCTCTATTTTTACCACCAAAGTGGATAACCTCACATTTATCCACATTGTACTTCATCTGCCATACATTTGCCCATTCACCCAACCTGTCCAAGTCACTCTGTAGCCTCCTAGCATCCTCCTCATTGTTCACACTGCCTCCCAATTTAGTGTCATCCGCAAATTTGGAGATATTACATTTAATCCCTTCGTCCAAATCATTAATATATAATGTAAACAGCTGGGGTCCCAGCACCGAACCCTGCGGTACCCCGCTGGTCACTGCCTGCCATTCTGAAAAGTACCCATTTACTCCTACTCTTTGTTTCCTGTGTGCCAACCAGTTCTCAATCCACATCAACACATTACCCCCAATCCCATGTGCTTTAACTTTGCTCACCAATCTCTTGTGTGGGACCTTGTCGAAGGCCTTCTGAAAGTCCAAATACACCACATCTACTGGTTCCCCCCTGTCCACCCTATTGGAAACATCCTCAAAAAATTCCAGAAGATTTGTCAAGCATGATTTCCCTTTCACAAATCCATGCTGACTTGGACCTATCATGTGGCCACTTTCCAAATGGTCTGTTATGACATCTTTAATAATTGCTTCCATCATTTTACCCACGACCGATGTCAGGCTGACCGGTCTATAATTCCCTGCTTTCTCCCTCCCTCCTTTTTTAAAAAGAGGGGTTACATTGGCCACCCTCCACTCCATCGGAACTGATCCAGAGTCTAAGGAATGTTGGAAAATGATCGTCAATGCATCCACTATTTCCAAGGCCACCTCCTTAAGTACTCTGGGATGCAGACCATCAGGCCCCGGGGATTTTTCAGCCTTCAGTCCCATCAATTTCCCCAATACCTTTTCCCGACTAATAAGGATTTCCCTCAGCTCCTCCCTCTTACCAGCTCCTCTGACCCCTTTTATTTCCGGCAGGTTGTGTGTGTCCTCCACAGTAAACACCGAACCAAAGTACTTGTTCAATTGACCAGCCATTTCCTTGTTCCCCATTACGACTTGCCCTGTTTCCGACTGCAGGGGACCTACGTTTGTTTTTACTAACCTCTTTCTTTTTACATATTTATAGAAGCTTTTGCAGTCCATTTTAATGTTCTCTGCAAGCTTCCTTTAATATTTTATTTTCCCTGCCCTAATCAAACCCTTCGTCCCCCTTTGCTGAGTTTTGAAGTTCTCCCAGTCCCCGGGTTTGCTGCTACTTCTGGCCAATTTGTATGCAACTTCCTTGGTTTTAATACTATCCCTGATTTCCCTTGTTAGCCATGGTTGAGCCACCTTCCCTTTTTTATTTTTACGCCAGACCGGGATGTACAATTGTTGTAGTTCATCCATGCGATCTCTAAATGTCTGCCATTGCCCTTCCACTGATAGCCCCTTAAATATCGCTTGCCAATTTAACCTCGCCAATTCACGCCTCATACCATCAAAGTTGCCCTTATTTAAGTTCTGGACCATGGTCTCTGACTTAACTGTTTCCTTCTCCTTCCTAATGTAGAACTCCACCATACTATGGTCACTCTTCCCCAGGGGGCCTCGTACCACAAGATTGCTGATTAGTCCTTCCTCATTACACAACACCCAGTCCAGGATGGCCTCCCCTCGAGTTGGTTCCTCAACATATTGGTTTAGGAAACCATCCCTTAAACACTCCAGGAAATCCTCCTCCACCGTATTGCTTCCAGTTTGAGTAGCCCAATCTATATGCATATTAAAGTCACCCATGATAACTGCCGTGCCTTTTTTGCACGCACCTCTGATTTCCTGTTTCATACCCTCCCCCACCTCACCACTGCTGTTTGGAGGTCTGTACACAACTCCCACTAACGTTTTCTGCCTCACTACCTGGTCTGTGCCGGCACCTCACTCCAATCACTCACTACCTGGTCTGGGCCTGCACCTTGCTCCAGTACCTCAATATCTGGTCCGGATATACACCTGACTAATGTCCCTAAATACCTTGTCTGGTCCTACACCTGACTCCAGTCCCTCATATCTCAGTCTGGGTATACTCCTGACTCCAGTCCCTCACTACCCAGACTGGGCCTACAGCTGAATCCAGTCTCTCACGACCCGGTCTGGGCCTACACCTGACTCCAGTCCCTCACTACCCGGTCTGAGTCCATTCCTCACTCCAGTCCTTCACCACTGGGTCTGGGCCTATACCTGACTCCAGTCTCTCACTACCTGGTCTGTGCTGGCACCTCACTCCAATCCCTCACTACCTGGTCTGGGTATACACCTGACTCCAGTCCCTCACTACCCGGTCTGGTCCTACACCTGAGTCCGATCCCTCAATACCTGGTCTGGGCCTACACCTGACTCCGGTCCCTCAATACCTGGTCTGGTCCTACACCCGACTCCAGTCCCCCACTACCCGGTCTGGGCCCACACCTGACTCCAGTCCCTCATTACCCGGTCTGAGTCTACACCTGACTCCAGTCCCTCACAACCCAGGCTGGGTCTACACCTGACTCCAGTCCCTCACTACCCCCTCTTAGCCTACACCCGACTCCAATCCCTCACTACCTGGTCTGGGCCTATTTCTGACTCCAGTCCCTCACTTCCCGTTCTTGGCCTGCACCTGACTCCGGTGCCTCACTACCTGGTCTGGGCCTGCATCTGGCTCCAGTACCTCACTATCCGGTCTGGATATACAACTGACTCTGGTCCCTCAATACCTGGTCTGGTCCTACACCTGACTCCAGTCCCTCTAAACCTGGTCTGGGTATACTCCTGACTCCAGTGCCTCACCACCCAGTCTGGGCCTACACCTGACTCCAGTCCCTCACTACCCATCTGGGTCTATTCCTCACTCCAGTCCCTCACTACCCCCTCTTAGCCTATACCCGACTCCAGTCCCCCACTACCTGGTCTGGGTCTACACCTAACTCCAGTCCCTCACTGAGCAGTCTTGGTATACACCTGACTCCATTCCCTCACTACCCGGTCTGGGCCTACACCTGACTCCAGTCCCTCACTACCCGGTCTGGGTCTACACCTGACTCCAGTCCCTCACTACCCGGTCTGGGCCCACACCTGACTCCAGTCCCTCACTACACAGTCTGGGCCTACTCCTGACTCCAGTCCCTCACTACCCGGTCTGGGCCTACACCTGACTCCAGTCCCTCACTACCCAGTCTTAGCCTACACCTGACTCCAGTTCCTCATTACCCGGTCTGGGCTGATACCTGACTCCGATCCCTCAATACCTGGTCTGATCCTACACCTGACTCCAGTCCCTCACTACCCAGTCTGGGCCTACACCTGACTCCAGTGCCTCACTACCCGGTCTGGGCCTACACCTGACTCCAGTCCCTCACTACCCAGTAGGGCCTACACCTGACTCCAGTCCCTCACTACCCAGTCTGGGCCTCCACATGACACCAGTCCCTCACTACCCGGTCTGGGCCTACACCTGAATCTAGTCTCTCACTACCCGGTCTGGGTCTATACCTCATTCCAGTCCCTCACTACCTGGTCTGGGCCTACAGCTGAATCCAGTCTCTCACTACCCGGTCTGGGCCTACACCTGAATCCAGTCTCTCACTACCCGGTCTGGGTCTATACCTCATTCCAGTCCCTCACTACTCGGTCTGGGCCTATACCTGACTCCAGTCTCTCACTACCTGGTCTGTGCTGGCACCTGACTCCAGTCCCTCACTACCCGGTCTGGGTCTATACCTCACTCTAATCCCTCACTACCTGGACTAGGCCTACACCTGACTCCAGTCCCTCACTACCTGGTCTGGTCCTACACCTGAGTCCGATCCCTCAATACCTGGTCTGGGCCCACACCTGACTCCGGTCCCTCAATACCTGGTCTGGTCCTACACCTGACTCCAGTCCCTCACTATCCGGTCTGGTTCTATACCTCACTCCAGTCCCTCACTATCCGTCTGAGCCGACCCCTGACTCCAGTCCCTCAATACCCGGTTTGGATCTACACCTGACTCCAGTCCCTCACAGCCCGTTCTGGTCCTACACCTAACTCCAGTCCCTCACTACCCGGTCTGGGGTACAACTGACTCCAATCCCTCACTACCCAGTCTGGGCCTACACCTGACTCCAGTCCCTCACTACCCGGTCTTGGCCTACACCCGACTCCAGTCCCTCACTACCCGGTCTGGGCATACAACTGATTCCAGTCCCTCACTATCCGCTCTGGGCCTCCACATGACACCAGTCCCTCACTACCTGGTCTGGGCCTACACCTGACTCAAGTCCCACACTACCCGGTCTGGGCCTACACCTCACTCCAGTCCCTCACTTCTCGGTCTGGGCGTACACCTGACTCCAATCCCTCACTACTCGGCCTTGGTATACACCTGATTCCATTCCCTCACTACCCGGCCTGGGCCTACACATGACTCCAGTCCCTCACTACCCGGTCTTGGCCTACACCCGACTCCAGTCCCTAACTACCCAGTCTGGGCCTACACCTGACTCCAGTCCCTCACTACCCGGTCTGGGCCTATACCTGACTCCAGTCCCTCTAAACCCGGTCTGGGCCTACTTCTGACTCCAATCCCTCACTACCCGTTCTTGGCCTACACCTGACTCCGGTCCCTCACTACCTGGTCTGTGCCTGCACCTTGCTCCAGTACCTCACTATCTGGTCCGGATATACACCTGACTCCGGTCCCTCAATACCTTGTCTGTTCCTACACCTGACACCTGTCCCTCACTACCCTGTCTGGGTATACTCCTGACTCCAGTCCCTCACTATCCAGTCTGGGCCTACAGCTGAATCCAGTCTCTCACTACCCGGTCTGGGCCTACATCTGACTCCAGTCCCTCACTACCCGGTCTGGGTCTATTCCTCACTCCAGTCCCTCACCACTCGGTCTGGGCCTATACCTGACTCCAGTCTCTCACTACCTGGTCTGTGCCGGCACCTGACTCCAGTCCCTCACTACCCGGTCTGGGTCTATACCTCACTCCAATCCCTCACCACCTGGTCTGGTTATACACCTGACTCCAGTCCCTCACTACCTGGTCTGGTCCTACACCTGAGTCCGATCCCTCAATACCTGGTCTGGGCCTACACCTGACTCCGGTCCCTCAATACCTTGTCTGGTCCTTCTCACGACTCCAGTCCCCCACTACCCGGTCTGGGCCCACACCTGACTCCAGGCCCTCATTACCCGGTCTGAGTCTACACCTGACTCCAGTCCCTCACAACCCAGGCTGGGTCTACACCTGACTCCAGTCCCTTACTACCCCTTCTTAGCCTACACCCGACTCCAATCCCTCACTACCTGGTCTGGGCCGAAACCTGATTCCGGTCCCTCACTACCCGGTCTGAGTGTAAACCTGACTCCAGTCCCTCACTACCCGGTCTGGGCCTACAGCTGACTCCAGTCCCTCACTACCCAGTCTGGGCCTAGACCTGACTCCAGTTCCTCACTACCCGGTCTGGGCCTATACCTGACTCCATTCCCTCTAAACCCGGTCTGGGCCTACAGCTGACTCCAGTCCCTCACTACCCAGTCTGGGCCTAGACATGACTCCAGTTCCTCACTACCCGGTCTGGGCCTATACCTGACTCCATTCCCTCTAAACCTGATCTGGGCCTATTTCTGACTCCGGTCCCTCACTACCTGGTCTGGGCCTGCAAATGGCTCCAGTACCTCACTCTCCGGTCTGGATATACACCTGACTCCGGTCCCACACCTGACTCCAGTCACTCACTACCCAGACTGGGCCTACACCTGACTCCAGTCCCTCACTACCCGGTCTGGGTCTATTCCTCACTCCAGTCCCACACTACTCGTTCTGGGCCTATACCTGACTCCAATCTCTCACTACCTGGTCTGTGCCGGCACCTGTCTCCAGTCCCTCACTTCCCGGTCTGGGTCTATACCTCACTCCAATCCCTCACTACCTGGTCTGGGTATGCACCTGACTCCAATCCCTCGCTACCAGGTCTGGTCCTAAACCTGAGTCCGATCCCTCAATACCTGGTCTGGGTCTACACCTGACTCCAGTCCCTCACTACCCAGTCTTGGCCTACACCTGACTCCAGTCCCTCACTACCCGGTCTGGGCCTACACCTGACTCCAGTCCCTCACTACCCAGTCTGGGCCTACACCTGACTCCAGTCCCTCACTACCCGGTCTGGGCCTATACCTGACTCCAGTCCCTCTAAACCTGGTCTGGGCCTACTTCTGACTCCAGTACCTCACTACCCGTTCTTGGCCTACACCTGACTCCGGTCCCTCACTACCTGGTCTGGGCCTGCACCTTGCTCCAGTACCTCACTATCTGGTCCGGATATACACCTGACTAATGTCTCTAAATACCTTGTCTGGTCCTACACCTGACTCCAGTCCCTCATATCTCAGTCTGGGTATACTCCTGACTCCAGTCCCTCACTACCCAGACTGGGCCTACAGCTGAATCCAGTCTCTCATGACCCGGTCTGGGCCTACACCTGACTCCAGTCCCTCACTACCCGGTCTGGGTCTATTCCTCACTCCAGTCCCTCACCACTCGGTCTGGGCCTATACCTGACTCCAGTCTCTCACTACCTGGTCTGTGCCGGCACCTCACTCCAATCCCTCACTACCTGGTCTGGGTATGCACCTGACTCCAGTCCCTCACTACCCGGTCTGGTCCTACACCTGAGTCCGATCCCTCAATACCTGGTCTGGGCCTACACCTGACTCCGGTCCCTCAATACCTGGTCTGGTCCTACACCCGACTCCAGTCCCCCACTACCCGGTCTGGGCCCACACCTGACTCCAGTCCCTCATTACCCGGTCTGAGTCTACACCTGACTCCAGTCCCTCACAACCCAGGCAGGGTCTACACCTGACTCCAGTCCATCACTACCCCCTCTTAGCATACACCTGACTCCAAACACTCACTACCTGGTCTGGGCCGAAACCTGACTCCAGTCCCTCACTACCCGGTCTGAGTCTACACCTGACTCCAGTCCCTCACTACCCGGTCTGGGCCTACACCTGACTCCAGTCCCTCACTACCCAGTCTGGGCCTAGACCTGACTCCAGTTCCTCACTACCCGGTCTGGGCCTATACCTGACTCCAGTCCCTCTAAACCTGGTCTGGGCCTACTTCTGACTCCAGTACCTCACTACCCGTTCTTGGCCTACACCTGACTCCGGTCCCTCACTACCTGGTCTGGGCCTGCACCTTGCTCCAGTACCTCACTATCTGGTCCGGATATACACCTGACTAATGTCTCTAAATACCTTGTCTGGTCCTACACCTGACTCCAGTCCCTCATATCTCAGTCTGGGTATACTCCTGACTCCAGTCCCTCACTACCCAGACTGGGCCTACAGCTGAATCCAGTCTCTCACGACCCGGTCTGGGCCTACATCTGACTCCAGTCCCTCACTACCCGGTCTGGGTCTATTCCTCACTCCAGTCCCTCACCACTCGGTCTGGGCCTATACCTGACTCCAGTCTCTCACTACCTGGTCTGTGCCGGCACCTCACTCCAATCCCTCACTACCTGGTCTGGGTATACACCTGACTCCAGTCCCTCACTACCCGGTCTGGTCCTACACCTGAGTCCGATCCCTCAATACCTGGTCTGGGCCCACACCTGACTCCAGTCCCTCATTACCCGGTCTGAGTCTACACCTGACTCCAGTCCCTCACAACCCAGGCTGAGTCTACACCTGACTCCAGTCCATCACTACCCCCTCTTAGCCTACACCTGACTGCAATCCCTCACTACCTGGTCTGGGCCGAAACCTGACTCCAGTCCCTCACTACCCGGTCTGAGTCTACACCTGACTCCAGTCCCTCACTACCCGGTCTGGGCCTACACCTGACTCCAGTCCCTCACTAACCAGTCTGGGCCTAGACCTGACTCCAGTTCCTCACTACCCGGTCTGGGCCTATACCTGACTCCAGTCCCTCTAAACCTGGTCTGGGCCTATTTCTGACTCCAGTCCCTCACTACCCGTTCTTGGCCTGCACCTGACTCCGGTCCCTCACTACCTGGTCTGGGCCTGCACCTGGCTCCAGTACCTCACTATCCGGTCTGGATATACAACTGACTCTGGTCCCTCAATACCTGGTCTGGTCCTACACCTGACTCCAGTCCCTCACTACCCAGTCTGGGTATACTCCTGACTCCAGTCCCTCACTACCCAGTCTGGGCCTACACCTGACTCCAGTCCCTCACTACCCATCTGGGTCTATTCCTCACTCCAGTCCCTCACTACCCCCTCTTAGCCTACACCCGACTCCAGTCCCCCACTACCTGGTCTGGGTCTACACCTAACTCCAGTCCCTCACTACGCAGTCTTGGTATACACCTGACTCCATTCCCTCACTACCCGGTCTGGGCCTACACCTGACTCCAGTCCCTCACTACCCGGTCTGGGTCTACACCTGACTCCAGTCCCTCACTACCCGGTCTGGGCCCACACCTGACTCCAGTCCCTCACTACCCAGTCTGGGCCTACACCTGACTCCAGTCCCGCACTACCCGGTCTGGGCCTACACCTGACTCCAGTCCCTCACTACCCAGTCTTAGCCTACACCTGACTCCAGTTCCTCATTACCCGGTCTGGGCCGATACCTGACTCCGATCCCTCAATACCTGGTCTGATCCTACACCTGACTCCAATCCCTCACTACCCAGTCTGGGCCTACACCTGACTCCAGTGCCTCACTACCCGGTCTGGGCCTACACCTGACTCCAGTCACTCACTACCCAGTCTGGGCCGACACCTGACTCCAGTCCCTCACTACCCGGTCTGGGCCTCCACATGACACCAGTCCCTCACTACCCGGTCTGGGTCTATACCTCATTCCAGTCCCTCACTACCCGGTCTGGGCCTACACCTGAATCTAGTCTCTCACTACACGGTCTGGGCCTACACCTGAATCCAGTCTCTCACTACCCGGTCTGGGTCTATACCTCATTCCAGTCCCTCACTACTCGGTCTGGGCCTATACCTGACTCCAGTCTCTCACTACCTGGTCTGTGCTGGCACCTGACTCCAGTCCCTCACTACCCGGTCTGGGTCTATACCTCACTCCAATCCCTCACTACCTGGTCTGGGTATGCACCTGACACCAATCCCTCACTACCAGGTCTGGTCCTAAACCTGAGTCCGATCCCTCAATACCTGGTCTGGGTCTACACCTGACTCCAGTCCCTCACTACCCAGTCTTGGCCTACACCTGACTCCAGTCCCTCACTACCCGGTCTGGGCCTACACCTGACTCCAGTCCCTCACTACCCAGTCTGGGCCTACACCTGACTCCAGTCCCTCACTACCCGGTCTGGGCCTATACCTGACTCCAGTCCCTCTAAACCTGGTCTGGGCCTACTTCTGACTCCAGTACCTCACAACCCGTTCTTGGCCTACACCTGACTCCGGTCCCTCACTACCTGGTCTGGTCCTGCATCTTGCTCCAGTACCTCACTATCTGGTCCGGATATACACCTGACTAATGTCTCTAAATACCTTGTCTGGTCCTACACCTGACTCCAGTCCCTCATATCTCAGTCTGGGTATACTCCTGACTCCAGTCCCTCACTACCCAGACTGGGCCTACAGCTGAATCCAGTCTCTCACGACCCGGTCTGGGCCTACACCTGACTCCAGTCCCTCACTACCCGGTCTGGGTCTATTCCTCACTCCAGTCCCTCACCACTCGGTCTGGGCCTATACCTGACTCCAGTCTCTCACTACCTGGTCTGTGCCGGCACCTCACTCCAATCCCTCACTACCTGGTCTGGGTATACACCTGACTCCAGTCCCTCACTACCCGGTCTGGTTCTACACCTGAGTCCGATCCCTCAATACCTGGTCTGGGCCTACACCTGACTCCGGTCCCTCAATACCTGGTCTGGTCCTACACCCGACTCCAGTCCCCCACTACCCGGTCTGGGTCTATACCTCATTCCAGTCCCTCACTACTCGGTCTGGGCCTATACCTGACTCCAGTCTCTCACTACCTGGTCTGTGCTGGCACCTGACTCCAGTCCCTCACTACCCGGTCTGGGTCTATACCTCACTCTAATCCCTCACTACCTGGACTAGGCCTACACCTGACTCCAGTCCCTCACTACCTGGCCTGGTCCTACACCTGAGTCCGATCCCTCAATACCTGGTCTGGGCCCACACCTGACTCCGGTCCCTCAATAACTGGTCTGGTCCTACACCTGACTCCAGTCCCTCACTATCCGGTCTGGTTCTATACCTCACTCCAGTCCCTCAATACCTGGTTTCGATCTACACCTGACTCCAGTCCCTCAAAGCCCGTTCTGGTCCTAACCCAACTCCAGTCCCTCACTACCCGGTCTGGGGTACAACTGACTCCAATCCCTCACTACCCAGTCTGGGCCTACACCTGACTCCAGTCCCTCACTACCTGGGCTGGGCCTACACCTGACTCAAGTCCCACACTACCCGGTCTGGGCCTACACCTCACTCCAGTCGGTCACTTCCCAGACTGGGCCTACACCTGACTCCAATCCCTCACTACTCGGCCTTGGTATACACCTGATTCCATTCCCTCACTACCCGGTCTTGGCCTACACCCGACTCCAGTCCCTCACTACCCGGTCTTGGCCTACACCCGACTCCAGTCCCTCACTACCCGGTCTGGGCCTCCACATGACACCAGTCCCTCACTACCCGGTCTGGGTCTATACCTCATTCCAGTCCCTCACTACCCGGTCTGGGTCTACACCTGAATCTAGTCTCTCACTACACGGTCTGGGCCTACACCTGAATCCAGTCTCTCACTACCCGGTCTGGGTCTATACCTCATTCCAGTCCCTCACTACTCGGTCTGGGCCTATACCTGACTCCAGTCTCTCACTACCTGGTCTGTGCTGGCACCTGACTCCAGTCCCTCACTACCCGGTCTGGGTCTATACCTCACTCCAATCCCTCACTACCTGGTCTGGGTATGCACCTGACACCAATCCCTCACTACCAGGTCTGGTCCTAAACCTGAGTCCGATCCCTCAATACCTGGTCTGGGTCTACACCTGACTCCAGTCCCTCACTACCCAGTCTTGGCCTACACCTGACTCCAGTCCCTCACTACCCGGTCTGGGCCTACACCTGACTCCAGTCCCTCACTACCCAGTCTGGGCCTACACCTGACTCCAATCCCTCACTACCCGGTCTGGGCCTATACCTGACTCCAGTCCCTCTAAACCTGGTCTGGGCCTACTTCTGACTCCAGTACCTCACTACCCGTTCTTGGCCTACACCTGACTCCGGTCCCTCACTACCTGGTCTGGTCCTGCATCTTGCTCCAGTACCTCACTATCTGGTCCGGATATACACCTGACTAATGTCTCTAAATACCTTGTCTGGTCCTACACCTGACTCCAGTCCCTCATATCTCAGTCTGGGTATACTCCTGACTCCAGTCCCTCACTACCCAGACTGGGCCTACAGCTGAATCCAGTCTCTCACGACCCGGTCTGGGCCTACACCTGACTCCAGTCCCTCACTACCCGGTCTGGGTCTATTCCTCACTCCAGTCCCTCACCACTCGGTCTGGGCCTATACCTGACTCCAGTCTCTCACTACCTGGTCTGTGCCGGCACCTCACTCCATTCCCTCACTACCTGGTCTGGGTATACACCTGACTCCAGTCCCTCACTACCCGGTCTGGTTCTACACCTGAGTCCGATCCCTCAATACCTGGTCTGGGCCTACACCTGACTCCGGTCCCTCAATACCTGGTCTGGTCCTACACCCGACTCCAGTCCCCCACTACCCGGTCTTGGTCTATACCTCATTCCAGTCCCTCACTACTCGGTCTGGGCCTATACCTGACTCCAGTCTCTCACTACCTGGTCTGTGCTGGCACCTGACTCCAGTCCCTCACTACCCGGTCTGGGTCTATACCTCACTCTAATCCCTCACTACCTGGACTAGGCCTACACCTGACTCCAGTCCCTCACTACCTGGCCTGGTCCTACACCTGAGTCCGATCCCTCAATACCTGGTCTGGGCCCACACCTGACTCCGGTCCCTCAATAACTGGACTGGTCCTACACCTGACTCCAGTCCCTCACTATCCGGTCTGGTTCTATACCTCACTCCAGTCCCTCAATACCTGGTTTCGATCTACACCTGACTCCAGTCCCTCAAAGCCCGTTCTGGTCCTAACCCAACTCCAGTCCCTCACTACCCGGTCTGGGGTACAACTGACTCCAATCCCTCACTACCCAGTCTGGGCCTACACCTGACTCCAGTCCCTCACTACCTGGTCTGGGCCTACACCTGACTCAAGTCCCACACTACCCGGTCTGGGCCTACACCTCACTCCAGTCGCTCACTTCCCGGTCTGGGCCTACACCCGACTCCAGTCCCTCACTACCCGGTCTTGGCCTACACCCGACTCCAGTCCCTCACTACACGGTCTGGGCCGACAGCTGACTCCAGTCCCTCACTACCCAGTCTGGGCCTACACCTGACTCCAGTCCCTCACTACCCGGTCTGGGCCTACTTCTGACTCCAGTCCCTCACTACCCGTTCTTGGCCTACACCTGACTTCGGTCCCTCACTACCTGGTCTGTGCCTGCACCTTGCTCCAGTACCTCACTATCTGGTCCGGATATACACCTGACTCCGGTCCCTCAATACCTTGTCTGGTCCTACACCTGACTCCTGTCCCTCACTACCCTGTCTGGGTATACTCCTGACTCCAGTCCCTCACTACCCAGTCTGGGCCTACAGCTGAATCCAGTCTCTCACTACCCGGTCTGGGCCTACACCTGACTCCAGTCACTCACTACCCGGTCTGGGTCTATTCCTCACTCCAGTCCCTCACCACTCGGTCTGGGCCTATACCTGACTCCAGTCTCTCACTACCTGGTCTGTGCCGGCACCTGACTCCAGTCCCTCACTACCCAGTCTGGGTCTATACCTCACTCCAATCCCTCACCACCTGGTCTGGGCATACACCTGACTCCAGTCCCTCACTACCCGGTCTGGTCCTACACCTGAGTCCGATCCCTCAATACCTGGTCTGGGCCTACACCTGACTCCGGTCCCTCAATACCTGGTCTGGTCCTACACACGACTCCAGTCCCCCACTACCCGGCCTGGGCCCACACCTGACTCCAGTCCCTCATTACCCGGTCTGAGTCTACACCTGACTCCAGTCCCTCACAACCCAGGCTGGGCCTACACCTGACTCCAGTCCCTCTCTACCCCCTCTTAGCCTACACCCGACTCCAATCTCTCACTACCCGGTCTGGGCCTACAGCTGACTCCAGTCCCTCACTACCCAGTCTGGGCCTAGACCTGACTCCAGTTCCTCACTACCCGGTCTGGGCCTATACCTGACTCCATTCCCTCTAAACCTGATCTGGGCCTATTTCTGACTCCAGTCCCTCACTACCCGTTCTTGGCCTGCACCTGACTCCGGTCCCTCACTACCTGGTCTGGGCCTGCAAATGGCTCCAGTACCTCACTCTCCGGTCTGGATATACACCTGACTCCGGTCCCTCAATACGTGGTCTGGTCCTACACCTGACTCCAGTCCCTCACTACCCAGTCTGGGTATACTCCTGACTCCAGTCCCTCACTACCCAGACTGGGCCTACACCTGACTCCAGTCCCTCACTACCCGGTCTGGGTCTATTCCTCACTCCAGTCCCACACTACTCGGTCTGGGCCTATACCTGACTCCAATCTCTCACTACCTGGTCTGTGCCGGCACCTGACTCCAGTCCCTCACTTCCCGGTCTGGGTCTATACCTCACTCCAATCCCTCACTACCTGGTCTGGGTATGCACCTGACTCCAATCCCTCACTACCAGGTCTGGTCCTAAACCTGAGTCCGATCCCTCAATACCTGGTCTGGGCCCACACCTGACTCCGGTCCCTCAATACCTGCTCTGGTCCTACACCCGACTCCAGTCCCCCACTACCCGGTCTGGGCCCACACCTGACTCCAGTCCCTCATTACCCGGTCTGGGTCTACACCTGACTCCTGTCCCTCACAACCCAGGCTGGGTCTACACCTGACTCCAGTCCCTCACTACCCAGTCTGGGTATACTCCTGACTCCAGTCCCTCACTATCCAGTCTGGGTCTACACCTGAATCCAGTCTCTCACTACCCGGTCTGGGCCTACACCTGACTCCAGTCCCTCACTACCCGGTTTGGACCTACACCTGACTCCAGTCCCTCACTACCCGGTCTGGGTCTATTCCTCACTCCAGTGCCTCACTACTCGGTCTGGGCCTACACCTGACTCCAGTCCCTCACTACCTGGTCTGTGCCGGCACCTGACTCCAGTCCCTCACTACCCGGTCTTGGTCTATACCTCACTCCAGTCCCTTGATAACTGGCCTGGGCCTACACCTGACTCCGGTCCCTCACTACCCGGTCTGGGTCTATACCTCACTCCAGTCCCTCAATACCCGGTCTGGGCCTACACCTGACTCCAGTCCCTCACTACGCGGTCCGGGCCTGCACCTTCAGTCCTGTCAGTCTTAATGGGCACTGAGTGTTGGAGAGAGAGTATTGACAGTATAAATGCCTCTTATATCAGTAATGGGTCAGTATTGGGGAAATAGATTATGTATATTAACGAAATGGTACAATTGTAAAGTTGGTGCAGTAACAGAAACACCGCTTTAAGAGACCGCTGTGAAATATAGTTGCACAACCATAATTAGCGGGATGCGTCTCCGCTTTAAGGTCTCTCATTGATTCCAGCGCGCAAACTCGCCGCTGAAGCGGAAGATGTAATCACGCTGGGCGGGTAATTACGTAACGCTGCTGGGCGGGGATTGAGGACAAAGGCTGCACTCCGATTGGTGGAAGCGCAGCGGCGCCAACTAGTGATTGGTTCACTCAAATGTCCATCAGCGAGCGGCCGGGGAGGCGTGAGCTGAGAGGCTCAGGTGCTGGAGCGACCGTTTGATTGGTTGGCGAGCTGTCCATCGTCGAGCGAGTCGGCGGATCCCCCAGAGCGGCACTAGCTATTGGTTGGGGCGGCTGTCGGTCAAGCAACGGGCAGCTGCGATTGGCCAGCGGCCCCTTCAGTGGGCGGGGCAGGGGGACGAGACTCAGCGCCTGAAGCGGCGGCAAAGCCCCGGGATTGGGCAGGCGGAGCAAGAGGCGGGTCGACCTCAGCCCAGAGCCCAGAACAGGTGGTCACACCGGCAGCTAATGTTCCCAATCCCCACCCCGGCCCTGCCCGGGATTAGGCATCAAGCCTCCATCTGGAGGAGGAAGAGGATGGTGAATCGGGGAGAGAAGGCCAGAAAACCCAGGGAGGGAGAAGAGATTTGGGGGCCTGGAGCACCCCCTCCCCTCCGCTCCGGTGGAAATTCCCGCCTCTGGGCTTCCCAATGGGAGATCCTATGTAAACATGTCACGCTGTAGTTCCCACTCCTGCCAGAGGGGTCGCTGTAGCAGCTGGAATTTTTTAGGATGTACGGCAGGGCAAGAGGCCATTCGGCTCAACCAGTCCCTGCCGGGGTTTATGCTCCACTCGAGCCTCCTCCCGTCTTTCCTCATCTAACTCTATTAGAGTAACCCTCTATTGCCTTTTCCCTCATATGCTTATCTAGCCTCCCCTTAAATGCATCAATACTGTTCGCTTCAATCACTCCCTGTGGAAGTGAGTTCCACATTCTCACCACTCTCTGGGTGAAGAAGTTTCTTCTGAATTCCCTATTTGTTTTCCTGGTGACTATCGTATAATGATGGCCTCTAATCTTGCTCTTCCCCACAAGTGGAAACACTCTCTCTGTATCTTCTCTTTCAAAACCTTTCATTATTTTAAAGATCTTTGTTATGTTACCCCTCAGCCTTCTCTTTTCAAGAGAAAAGCCTGTTCATCCTTTCCTGATAGAGGTACCCTCGCATTTCCTATATTATCCTTGTAAATCTGCTCTGCACCCTCTCCAGCCTCTCTCTATCCTTTTTATAATCTGGTGACCAGAACTGTATGCAGTACTCCAAGTGAGGTCTAACCAAGGTTTGATACAGGTTTAGCAGAACTTCACTACTTTTCAATTCGATCCCCCTCGGAATAAACCCACAGGCTTGGTTTGCTCTTTTATGGCCTCGTTAATCTGTGTCACTATTTTCAGTGCAGTGTGTATTTGTACTCCGAGATCTCCACCCCATTTAAATTATTGGTTTCCAAGTGATATATGGCCTCTTTATTTTTCTTACCAAAATGAAATACGTCACATTTATCTGTGTTGTATTTCATTTGCCAATTATATGCCAATTAAAGATCTGTTACGAATGCATAATAAATAGTATCAATCAATAATGCAAATATATGACTATAACTATAATATTTATGTCTCCCCATCTCTCTCCCGCTCTCTCCATCGGTCTCTCCTCCTCCCGCTATGTGTCCCTCTCCCTCTCTCCCTCAGAATTATAAAAAGTCTCTTCACATAGGATATACGGCACTGAAACAGGCCATTCAGCCAAAGCAGTCCAGGCTTTATTGCAGATCTCCAAGCCACCGGGATCTGCTACAGAGGAGTAGGCGAGGAGGACAAACACAGTTATCGTGTCAGCCTGTAATCCAGGCTCCATTCACCGTGTGAGGGTCAGGGTAACTCAGCACAGGCCGGGAATGAAGCCTGGGCCTTTCCTGCTCTGAGTGTGTGGGGGCTCTCAGCACCACACCAGGCGAGGATCAGGGTAACTCAGCACAGGCCGGGGATGGAGCCTCGGCCTTTTCTGCTCCGAGTGTGTGGGGCTCTCAGTACCCACTCCGGGTGGGGACATTTGAGGATTGGGGCACATATCATTATGTGGGTCTAATTGCCGCCTCTCTCTCCCTCCCTCTCGCAGTTAGTTTCGGAGTTTGTGACTGAGCAGAATGGGCCGCTGCTGCCCCGGGCACCTCAAACATTCAAAATGGACGACCTGCTGGCGGAGATGCAGCAGATTGAGAACTCGAGACTTCGCCACGCTCCGCAGCAAGGTAAGATCACCCCTGGGAGTAGAGGGTGGAGCAGGGAAACAACTCAGCACAGTCCGGGGATGGAGCCTGGGCCTTTCCGTGTATGTGTGTGACTGACCACGGGCTTTGTGGGTACAGGGTCACTGACCCCGGGCATTGTGGGTACAGAGACACTGACCCCGGGCATTGTGGGTACAGGGTCACTGACCCCGGGCATTGTGGTACAGGGTCACAGCCCCGGGCATTGTGGGTATAGGTTCACTGACCCAGGGCATTGTGGGTACAGGGACACTGACCCCGGGCATTGTAGGTACAGGGACACTGACACTGGGCATTGTGGGTACAGGGCCACTGCCCCATGGCATTGTGGGTACAGGGTCACTGACCACGGGCATTGTGGGTACATGGTCACGGACCACGGGCATTGTGGGTATAGGTTCACTGACCCCGGGCATTGTGGGTACAGGGACACTGACCCCGGGCATTGTGGGTACAGGGCCACTGCCCCATGGCATTGTGGGTACAGGGTCACTGACCACGGGCATTGTGGGTACAGGGTCACTGACCCCGGGCATTGTGGATACAGGGACACTGACCCTGGGCATTGTGGGTATAGGTTCACTGACCCCGGGCATTGTGGGTACAGGGACACTGACCCCGGGCATTGTGGGTATAGGTTCACTGAACCCGGGCATTGTGGGTACAGGGACACTGACCCCGGGCATTGTTGGTACAGGGCCACTGACCCCGAGCATTGTGGGTACAGGGTCACTGCCCCATGGCATTGTTGGTAAAGGGTCACTGACCCTGGGCATTGTGGTTAAGGTCCTGAGGGTGATTACGGCCGCTCTGACTGTTTCACTTTAAATGGTGTTTGACTTCTGAACCTTCCTCTACCCTTAGACCCCGCTGTGGCCTGTCCAGCAAAGTGGACCCTGGAATACCTGGAACAAACGGCAGAGGAACTGTAGCTGGGGAACCCGAGCTGGAGCAGAGTGAGGAACAGAAATGCTATGGAGCGGGAGGGAGTAACAGTGGTAATGTCAGGGTAATGTAGAGGGAGCTCGGTACTGTACCTGCCCTGGGAGTGCACGATGCTGACACTGGGTATAAAGTGGGGGGACACTGTCAGGGTAATGTAGAGGGAGCTCTGTATTATACCTGCCCTGGGAGTGCTGGATGCTGACACTGGGTATAAAGTGGGGGGACACTGTCAGGGTAATGTAGAGGGAGCTCTGTATTATACCTGCCCTGGGAGTGCTGGATGCTGACATTTGGATAAAGTGGGGGGACACTGTCAGGGTCGTGTAGAGGGAGCTCTGTATTATACCTGCCCTGGGAGTGCTGGATGCTGACATTTGGATAAAGTGGGGGGACACTGTCAGGGTAATGTAGAGGGAGCTCTGTATTATACCTGCCCTGGGAGTGCTGGATGCTGATACTGGGTATAAAGTGGGGGTACACTCTCAGGGTAATGTAGAGGGAGCTCTGTATTGTACCTGCCCTGGGAGTGCTGGATGCTGACACTGGGTATAAAGTGGGGGTACACTCTCAGGGTAATGTAGAGGGAGCTCTGTATTGTACCTGCCCTGGGAGTGCTGGATGCTGACACTGGGTATAAAGTGGGGGGACACTCTCAGGGTAATGTCGAGGGAGCTCTGTATTGTACCTGCCCTGGGAGTGCTCGATGCTGACACTGGGTATAAAGTGGGGGGACACTGTCAGGGTAATGTAGAGGGAGCTCTGTATTGTACCTGCTCCGGTAGTGGGAGGGGCGATGGCCACTTTGTGACATTGTTCCAGGCTGCCATGTGATTGGCTCCCGGTTCCTTTGTGATGTCACCTGGAGTCAGGGCCCCGCCCCTGGTTACAGCCCATCAGTAGGATGTCAGTGTGGGAGGAGCTGGAGTGACAGCTGACACTGGCAGTGAGTTTAATCAAATTAAATATAATCAGTCACAAAAACAGTCCCACTGTATTCCAGTTACAGATTCTGGGATTAATATGAATCATTTTTCTATTGACAGTCTCTGGGAGTGAGCAATATCTCAGGAAGGTGGAGAGAGAGAAGTCGAATCATCGCCTCACTGACTGGGACTGGAGAAATGTCTCTGGTTTCACAGAGCAGATCTGGTGGGATCGAGACCCCCAGTGTCAGAGATGGGAAAAAACGGGAAGCTTCAACAATGATTGGAAAGGGGAGGAACTTTACTCAGAATCCCACCAGTCCAGGAATTTTCCGAGGTGCGAATCTAACCAGATACTGGGAGCTGTTCAACATCTGTTGTCAGGCTCACCTCAAGCGGCAAGTTGAGCGGAGCTTAACTCAGAGATAAACATTGCCCGTACCTCACCTGGGAGTGTTTGACACTTACAGGTAATGGGATCTTTATTCACCCCATGCTGTACCTGAGCTGGTTGTGCTTCATTGGGCAGTGACAGGGGAACTGTATGCTGCATTGAACACATGATGTATCAGAGTTGGTTCTGTTTGTGGGTCACTGAACTCGGGCATTGTGGATACAGATCACTGACCCTGGGCCTTGTGGGTACTGGGTGACTGATCCTGGGCATTGTGGGTACAGATCACTGAACGTGGGCCTTGTGGGTACTGGGTGACTGATCCTGGGCATTGTGGGTACAGATCACTGATCCTGAATCTTGTGGGTACTGGGTCACTGACCCTGGGCCTTGTGGGAACGGGTCATGACCTTGGGTATTGTGGGTAAGGTAACTGACCCTCAGGAATAGTGAGTAGAATGTCACTGACTCTGGGCATTGTGGGTACAGGGGACTGACACTGGGCAGTTTGTGTAAGCTCAATGACCCTGGACATTTTCGGTAAATTATCACTGCCCCTGGGCATTGTGGGTACAGGGTCACTGCCCTTGGGCATTGTGGATGCAGCGTCACTGACCCTGGGCATTGTGGGTACAGGGTCACTGACCTTGGGCATTGTGGATGCAGCGTCACTGACCCTGGGCATTGTGGGAACAAGGGACTGACACTGGGCATTGTGGGTAAGCTCAATGACCCTGGATATTGTCGGTAAATGGTCACTGCCCCTGGGCATTGTGGGTACAGGGTCATTGCCCCTGGGAATTGTGGATACAGCGTCACTGACACTGGGCATTGTGGGAAAGGTCCTGAGGGTGATTAAAGCGGCCTGTGGGTGTATAACTTTAAATGGTGTTTGACCTCTGACACTTCCTGTCCCCCCGCAGAGCCTGCTGTGTCCTGCCCAGCGAAGTGGGCCCAGGAATACCTGCAACATACAGAAGAGAAACTTTAGCTGGGGGAACACGAGCTGGAGCACAGTCAGGAACAGAATTGGTACGGAGCGGGGAGAGGGAGGTAGTAATAATGTTAATGTCAGTGTAATATAGATGGAGCTCTTTATTGTACCTACCCCGGGAGCGCTCCATGCTGACACTGGGTATAAAGTGGGGGGACACTGTTAGGGTATTGTACAGGGTGCTCCTTATTGTACCTGCCCCGGGAGTGCTTGCTGCTTATACTGGGTATAAAGTGGGGATACACTCTCAGGGTAATGTAGAGGGAGCTCTGTATTGTACCTGCCCTGGGAGTGCTCGATGCTGACCCTGGGTATAAAGTGGGGGTACACTGTCAGGGTAATGTAGAGGGAGCTCTGTATTGTACCTGCCCTGGGAGCACTCGATCCTGACACTGGGTATAAAGTGGGGGTACACTGTCGGAGTAATGTTCATGGAGCTCTGTATTGTACCTGCCCTGGGAGCACTCGATGCTGACACTGGGTATAAAGTGGGGGTACACTGTCGGAGTAATGTAGAGGGAGCTCTGTATTGTACCTGCCCTGGGAGCACTCGATGCTGACACTGGGTATAAAGTGGGGGTACACTCTCAGGGTAATGTAGAGGGAGCTCTGTATTGTACCTGCCCTGGGAGTGCTCGATGCTGACCCTGGGTATAAAGTGGGGGTACACTGTCAGGGTAATGTAGAGGGAGCTCTGTATTGTACCTGCCCTGGGAGCACTCGATCCTGACACTGGGTATAAAGTGGGGGTACACTGTCGGAGTAATGTTCATGGAGCTCTGTATTGTACCTGCCCTGGGAGCACTCGATGCTGACACTGGGTATAAAGTGGGGGTACACTGTCGGAGTAATGTAGAGGGAGCTCTGTATTGTACCTGCCCTGGGAGCACTCGATGCTGACACTGGGTATAAAGTGGGGGTACACTGTCGGAGTAATGTAGAGGGAGCTCTGTATTGTACCTGCCCTGGGAGCACTCGATGCTGACACTGGGTATAAAGTGGGGGTACACTGTCGGAGTAATGCAGAGAGAGCTCTGTATTGTACCTGCCCTGGGAGCACTCGATGCTGACACTGGGTATAAAGTGGGGGTACACTGTCGGAGTAATGCAGAGAGAGCTCTGTATTGTACCTGTTTTACCTGATTTCTCTCATTTCATTTTGGCTTTGTACTGTTTTCTTGGTCACAGTAGACTGAATAATTGAAAGAAACTGTACGCCATTATTATTTATTTTTAAGGTGTCCTACCATGATTGCCAAAGCAGATAAAAATAGTGTAGGACAAATCAGTTAGTTTATTCACTTAAAGGAGTATTCAGATAGAATAATTTATACTACTAACTTTTTAAAACACTTAGGAAATCAAACCAAGACAAAATAGCACTAACTTTTCACCTTGAATAACCCTCGTTAACTGTTAAGAATGTGGTACTATGGGTAATAGCAGATTAAGTGCCATAAGACAAAGATCTGCTGAAGCTGCATTCATGCATATGTTTTGGTCTTGTCCTGTCCTTCTGATTGTTTCAGAGTTACTCATAGCCATGGTTCTGAATAGTATTTCTCTTGACGGGGGTATCATTGAAAGACAATTTATTTGTGTAGTTGACAACATGTGCTTATCGCTAATAATCCTATATTGCAAAATTCAAGTCCCACCCCATTGCACTCTGTGTTTAGAGTTACTTTGGGGATAACTTAGCTAAAATTACTTGATCCTTGAGGCATCCATCGATTTACTCTTTTTATATGTTCCGATCTCCTTTGGCTTTTTGCCAGCTGTAGAGGGAGTTTCTGAGGTTGCAATTTATCCTTAATGGTCCGCTGTTAATTCAAGTTTGAGAAGCTGCTTTGTTGTCTCTTAAATTTCTAGTAATTTCAAATAATTATATGTTTTATGAGCCAGCATCATGATGGTTAAAGTAACATAATTATTGCCTGTATACCCTGGTGCAGTGGAGGACACACAGCTATGCTTGTCTGTCATCAGTTGAAATAGCCAGCAGAAAATGGTAATTTCGATCATGTTATAAAAATCTCATCTAAGCAGTGGTTAAAAATAGCTTGACACAGACTAGGATTGGCAGTAGAAAGATATTTTTGTATTTATTGGACTTGGGCATCCAACCAAGAAATTACCATTTATCTTCCCAATGCTCATACAGTGTGTTTTTATCGAAAATAGGTGATTAATAGCAGTATGTTAAAGGAGGCAAACAGCAAATCTTGGGCTATCATACTGTCTTCTGACTTAACTGGTGAAAAACATTTGGACTTCTTTTGCATAATTTCCACCTGTTGCTGTATTGAACCCTTTCTTCAGATGACAAATCTGATGTAATCTTTAAAGGTCCTAGTTATTAAGAATATTAACTAATTTAAAAAATGTTATCTGGCTGCTGGATAGGCAGCAATTCACATTCTAACATTATTAAATTAAGGCGTCGTAACACACTGCACTGCACCATAGAGACAAGGGTACAGTTTAGTCTGGCAATTCCTTACAATCCAAATGCAAATCTCAACTAGATTGGTAGAAAAGCAGCAATGGAGATCAGGTGTTAATCCATGTAGGAAACCTAATACTGCAATCTAGACAGTGTGTACCATCAACAAGATGCACAGCAACAACTCGCCAAGGCTTCTTCAACAGCACCTCCAAAACCTGTGACCTCTACCGCTTAGAAAGACAATGGCAGCAGTTGCTTGGGAACACCACCACCTCCACTTTCCCCCTCCAAGTCACACACCATCCTGACTTGGAAAAATATCGCCGTTCCTTCATCGTCGCTGAATCAAAATCCTGGAACTCCCTCCCTAACAGCACTGTGGGAGTGTCTTCCCCACATGGACTGCAACGGTTCAAGAAGGCAGCTCACCACCACTCTCTTGAGGGCAATTTGGGATGGATAATAAATGCTGGCCTTGCCAACGACGCCCACATCCCATGAACAAATAAAAAAATAAAATTCTCTGCACTGCTCCCACATATCGGTGGAAACATTTTAAATGCATCTGTAACTTACCTTGGGTTAAGTGCTTTTATGTGAATTTTCTCACACGAAGGTAGTTTTTAAATTAGCAAAGCTGGATTGGTGCCTTGCATTATAATTGTTCATATGTAGCTCACACAGCTCCATGATATAGAACTAAGTGCATTATGTAAACAAATTTTGTATGCTCCAGATCCAAGTGACTAGATTGTCAAAGATGTTGCATAGATCAGTCCAGCAGATCCTACTTATTGGACGTGTTGTACTTCCTTACAACTCAAGAAAATCCAGTAAATAAAGCACTTGTATTTGTGCACATCCAGCTATAGACAATTCAGAGCATAGGCTAGATAGCAGTTGACCACTCCAGGGCCATCCAAGGATTGGGTCTTTACCAAACTGGTAACATTCTGTATGGACATTACCAGAGTGAAGTACATAAACTGGGAAGGCATCATCTCTGCATCCCAGCACCAAGCTGATATGGCACTGGTGTTGACCAAATCTTGTCCTCCTTTCTGATTAAACTCCTTACTATGTTGGTGGAATGTCAGAGTGGACATCTTGAACTAATTCAGGGTCCAGTGTGAAGAGGACACAAAGAGCCTGCGAAGAGATATAGACCTGTTAAGTGAGTGGGCAATAAGGTGGCAGATGGAGTATAATGTGGGGAAATGTGAGGCTGTTCACTTTGGTCGGAAGAATAGAAAAACAATATTTTTAAATGGTGAGAAACTGTTAAATGTTGCTGTTCAGAGAGATATAGGTGTCCTCTTAAAGGAAACATAGAAAGTTAGCATGCAGGTACAGCAAGCAATTAGAAAGACAAATGGCATGTTGGCCTTTATTGCAAGGGGGTTGGAGTACAAGAGTAAGGAAGTCTTGCTACAATTATATAGGGCTTAGGTGAAACCACACCTGGAGTGTTGTGCACAGTTTTAGTCTCCTTATCTGAGAAAGGACATACATGCCTTAGAAGCGGTGCAACAAAGGGTCCCCTAGATTGATCCCTGGGTTGAGAGGATTGTCCTATGAGGAGAGATTGAGTAGATTGGGCCTCTCCTCTCTGGAGTTTAGAAGAATGAAAGGTGATCTCATTAAAACATATAAGATTCTGAGGGGGATTGACAGGGTAAACGCTGAGAGATTGTTTCCCCTGGCTGGAGAGTCTAGAACTAGGGGGCATAGACTCAGGATAAGGGGTCGGCCATTTAAGACTGAGATGAGAAGGAATTTCTTCACTCAGAGGGTTGGAATTCTCTGCACGAAAGGACTGTGAAGACTGAGTCTTTGAGTATATTCAAGGCTGACACAGATAGAATTTTAGACTCTAGGGGAATCAAGGGATATGGGGATCAGGCGAGAAAGTGGAGTTGAGGTCAAAGATCAGCCATGATCTTATTGAGTGGCAGAGCAGGCTCGAAGGGCTGAATAGCCTACTCCTGCTCTTAATTCTTATGTTCTTATGTACCTGCCCCGCGAGTGGGAGGGGCTACGGCTACTTTGTGACATTGTTCCAAGCTGCTGTGTGATTGGCTCCCGGTTCCGTTGTGATGTCACCTGGAGACAGGGCCCCGCCCCTGGTTACGGCCCATCAGTGGGGTGTCATTGTGGGAGGAGCTGGAGTGACAGCTGACACTGGGAGTGTTCAGTCCCAATAAACAGGGCAAAGGGCCGAAAAGAACTATTTAATATTATCTACAGTAATTCAAACACTCATTAATTGCAAATATCTTCATAATAGATACAATCACAGACACAAAAACAGTCCCGCTGTATTACAGGTAGAGATTCTGGGATTAATATGTCTCATTTTTCTATTGACAGTCTCTGGGAGTGAGCAATATCTCAGGAAGGTGGAGAGAGAGAAGTCGAATCATCGCCACACTGACTGGGACTGGAGAAATGTCTCTGGTTTCACAGAGCAGATCTGGTGGGACCGAGACCCCCCCGTGTCGGAGACGGGATAAAACGGGAAGCTTCAACAATGATTGGAAAGGTGAGGAACTTTACTGAGAATCCCATCAGTCCAGGAATTTGCTGAGGTGAGAGTCTAACCAGATACGGGGAGCTGTTCAACATCTGCCATCAGGCTCGGCCTTTGATGTGGCAAGTTGAGCGGAGCTTAACTCGGAGATAAACCTTGCCCGTACCTCACCCGGGAGTGTTTGACATTTACATGTATAGGGATCTTTATTCTGTATTGACCCCGTGCTGTACCTGAGCTGGTTGTGCTTCATTGGGCAGTGTCAAGGCAGCTGTACGCTGCATTGAACACATGCTGTTACGTCAGATAACTACTAGGCACCTGGTCTAATCGTTAAACAACGCTTTAATCAACTGTTTTACAACATGGAGAACTAGTTGTGTCCTTCACTAGTTCCGGTTAAGTATGTCCCGCGCAAGCTGGACCCGTGCCCGAGTATTTATACTCTCCTTGGACAGCGCCACCCACAGGCCACTCAGTATAATTTCATAAGTCATGAATGACAGATTCATGTCGTGCTACACCTGAGTTAGTTGTGTTGATGAACCAAATAGGAGGGAGCTTTACTCTGTATCTAACCCGTGCTGTACCTGCCCTGGGAGTGTTTGATGGGACAGTGCAGAGGGAGCTTTACTCTGTATCTAACCCGTGCTGTACCTGCTCTGGGAGTATTTGATGAGATAGTGTAGAGGGTGCTTTACTCTGCATCTAACCCGTATTACACGTGTCCTGGGATTGAGTTGATGGGATAGTGTAGATGGAATTTTACTCTGTATCTAACCCGTGCTGTACAGGCCCTGGGAGAGTTTGATGGGACAGTGCAGAGGGAGCTTTACTCTGTATCTAACCCGTGCTGTACCTGCCCTGGGAGTGTTTGATGGGACATTGTAGAGGGAGCTTTACTCTGTATCTAACCCGTGCTGTACCTGCCCTGGGAGTGTTTGATGGGACATTTAAGATGGAGCTTTACTCTGAATCTAACACATGCTGTACCTGCCCTGGGAGTGTTTGATGGGACATTGTAGAGGGAGCTTTACTCTGTTTCTAAACCCTGCTGTGCCTGCCCTGGGAGTGTTTGATGGGACAGTGTAGAGGGAGCTTTAATCTGTATCAAACTTGGTCTGAACCTGCCCTGGGAGTGTTTGATGGGACAGTTTAGTGACAGCTTTACTCTGAATCTGAAACATGCTGTGCCTGCCCTGGGAATGTTTGATGGGACAGTGTAGAGGGAGCTTTACTCTGTATCTAACCCCTGCTGTTCCTGTCCTGGGAATGTTTGATGGGACAGTGTAGAGGGAGCTTGACTCTTTTTCTAACCCCTGCTGTTCGTGTCCTGGGAATGTTTGATGGGACGTTATTGAGGGGGCTTTACTCTGTATCTAAACCGTGCTGCTCCTGCCCTGAAGTGTTTATAGAGTTATACAGCACAGAAAGAGGCCCTTCGGCCCATCGTGTCTGCACCGGCCATCAAGCCCTGTCTATTCCAAACCCATTTTCCAGCACTTGGTCCCTAGCCTTGTATGCTATGGCGTTTCAAGTGCTCATCTAAATGCTGCTTCAATGTTGTGAGCGTTGCTGCCTCTACCACCTTTAAGGGAGTGAGCTCCAGATTCCAACCACCCTCTGGGTGAAAAAGATTTGCCTCAAATCCCCTCTAAACCTCCTGCCCCTTACCTTGAAACTATGCCCCCTGGTTATTGACCCCTCTACGAAGGGAAGAATTTCTTTTTTATCCACCCTAGCTATGCCCCTCATACTTTTGTACACCTCAATCAGGTCCCCCCTCAGCCTTCTCTGCTCTAAGGAAAACAACCCCAGCCTGTCCAGTCTCTCTTCACAGCTGAAACGCTCCAGCCCAGGTAACAACCTGGTGAATCTCCTCTGCACCCTCTCCAATGCAATCACATCCCTGCTATAGTGTGGTGACCAGAACTGCACACAGTATTCCAACTGTGGCCAAACTAGCGTTTTGTACAGCTCCATCATAACCTCCCTGCTCTTATATTGTATGCCTCGGCTAATATCCAATATGCCTTTTTAACCACCTTATCTACCTGCCCTGCTGCCTTCAGGGATCTATGTACATGCACGCCAAGGTCCCGCTGATCCTCTGTCCTTCCTAGGGTCCTACCATTCATTGTGTATTCCCTTGCCTTGTTTGTCCTCCCAAAATGCATCACTCACACTTTTCAGGGTTAAATTCCATTTGCCACTGTTCTGCCCATCTAACCATCCCGTCTATATCGTCCTGTAGCCTGAGGCTTCCCTCCTCGCTATTTACCACTCCACCAATTTTCGTGTCATCTGCGAAATTACATTCATATCTAAATCATTAATGTACACTACAAACAGCAAAGGACACAGACCTTTCCCTGCGTTACACCACTGGACACAGGCTTCCAGTCACAAAAACAACCTTCGACCATCACCATCTGCCTCCTGCCACTAAGCCAATTTTGAATCCAATGTGCCAAATTGCCCTGGATCCCATGGCCTCTTACCTTCGTGACCAGTCTCCCATGTGGGACTTTATCAAAAGCCTTACTGAAGACCATGTAGACGACATCAACTGCACTATCGTCATCCACACACCTAGTCACCCCCTCAAAAAATTCAATCACATTGGTTAGATATGATCTCCCACTGACAAAGCCATGCTGACTATCCCTGATTAATCCTTGCCTCTCCAAGTGGAGACTAATTCTGTCCCTCAGAATTTTTTCCAATAATTTCCCTATCACTGATGTTAGGCTCACTGGCCTGTAATTCCCTGGTTTATCCCTACTACCCTTCTTGAACAATGGTACCACGTTAGCTGTTCTCCAGTCCTCTGGCACCTCCCCTGTGGTCAGAGAGGTTCTGAAAATTTGTGTCCGAGCCCCTGCAGTCTCCTCCCTTGCCTCACACAGCAGCCTGGGATACATTCCGTCAGGGTGTGGGGATTTATCCACTTTTAAGCCCGCTAAAACCGCGAGTACCTCCTCCCTCTCAATACTAATTTGTTCAAGTATATCACAATCCCCCTGCCTGATTTCTATGCCTCCATCGTCCTTCTCCATAGTGAACACAGATGCAAAATATTAATTTCAGAGCTTTACTCTGGACCAAACATTGTCTGAACCTGCCCTGGGATTTTTTGATGGGACAGTGTAGAGAGTGTTTCTCTGTATCTAACCCGTGCTGTACCTGCCCTGAGAGTGTTTGATGTTACATTGTAGAGGGAGGTTCACTCTGTATCTACCCTGTGCTTTACCTGCCCTGGGAGAGTTTGATGGGACAGTGTAAACGGATCTTTAATCTGTATCTAATCCATTCTGCACCTGCTTTGGGAGTGTTTGATGGGCCAGTTTTGATGCAACTTTACTTTGTCTCTAACTCGTGTTGTGCCTGTCTTGGAAGGGTTTGATGGGACACTGTAGAGGCAGCTTTAGTCTGTATCTAACACATGCTGTACCTGCTCTGGGAGAGTTTGATGGGATAGTGTCGAGGGAGTTTTAATCTGTCTTACTCGTGTTCTGCATGTCCTGGATGGGTTTAATGGGACAGTGTAGAGAGAGCTTTACTCTATCAAACGTGGTCTGAACCTGCCCTGGGAGTGGTTTGCTGGGACAGTTCAGAGGGAGATTTACTCTATCTAACCTGTTCTGAACCTGCCCAGGCAGTGTTTGATGGGACAGTGTAGAGGGAGCTTTACTCTGTATCTAACCGGTGCTGTACATGCCCTGCGGGTGTTTGATGGGACAGTGTAGAGGAAGCTTTACTCTGTTTCTAACCCATGCTGTACCTGCCCTGGTAGTGATAAATTGGACAGTGTTGATGCAGCTTTACTCTGTGTCTAACTCGTGTTCTGCCTGTCCTGGACAGTTTTGATGGGATAGTGGAAAGGGAGCTTTACTCTGTATCTTAACCGTGCTGTACCTGCCATGGGGGAGTTTGATGGGACAGTGTAGAGGGAGCTTTACTCTGTATCAAACGTGGTCTGAACCTGCCCTAGGAGTGTTTGCTGGGACAGTGTAAAGGGAGCTTTACTCTGTATCTTAACCGTGCTGTACCTGTCATGGGGGAGTTTGATGGGACAGTGTCGAGGGGGCTTTACTCTGTTTCTAACCCCTGCTGTACATGCCCTTTAAATGTTTGATGGGACATTGAAGAGGGAGCTTTACTCTGTATCTAACACATGCTGTTTCTGCCCTGGGAGAATTTGATGAGACAGTTTAGAGGGAGCTTTACTCTGTATCTAACCCGTGCTGCACCTGCCCTGGGAGTGTTTGGCGGGACAGTTGAGAGGGAACTTTACTCTCTGTCAAACATGTTCTGAACATACCCTGGGAGTGTTTGATGGGACAGTGTAGAGTGAGAATTACTTTGTATCTAACCTGTGCTGAAACTGCCCTGGGTGTGTTTGATGGGACATGGTAGAGGGAGCTTTATTCTGTTTCTAATCCTTGCAGTACTTGCCCGACGAGTGTTTGATGTGATAGTGTAGAGGGAGCTTTACTCTGTATCTTACCCATGCTGTACCTGCCCTGGGAGAGTTTGATGGGACAGTGCAGAGGGAGCTTTACTCTGTATCTAACCAGTGCTGTACCTGCCCTGGGAGTGTTTGATGGGACAGTGTTGATGCAGCTTTATTCTGTGTCCAACTCGTGGTCTGCCTGTCCTGGACGGGTTTGTTGGGACAGTTAGGGGGAGCTCGACCCTGTATCAAACATGAACTAGCCATGGGAGTGTTTGATGGTACCGTGCAGAGATGAGCTTTACTCTGTATCTAACCCATGCTGTACCTGTCCTGGGAATGTTTGATGGGACAGTGCTGAGGGAGATTTACACTGTGTCTAAGTCGTGTTGTGCCTGTCCTGGGAGTGTTTGATGGGACAGTGTGGAGGGACCTTTACTCTGTATCGAACCCGTGCTGTACCTGCCCTGTGAGAGTTTGCTGGGCCAGTGTGGAGCGACCTTTACTCTGTATCTAACCTTTGCTGAATCTGCCCTGGGAGTGTTTGATGGGACAGTGCTGGGGGAGATTTACACTGTGTCTAAGTCGTGTTGTGCCTGTCCTGGGAGAGTTTGATGGGGCAGTGTTGGGGTAGATTTACTCTGCCTCTGAACTATTCTGCCCAATTGGTTTGTGCCGGTGTTTATTCCCCACGCAAGCCTCCTCCCACCCCTCTTCATCTATTTCTATTAGCATAACCTTATATTCCTTTCTCCCTCATGTGTTTATCTAACTTCTCCTTAAATGCATCTGTACTATCCGCCTCCACTACTCCCTGTGGTAGCGAGTTCCACATTCTCACCTCTCTTTGGGTGAAGAATTTCTCCTGAATTCTCCATTGGATTTATTAGTGACTACCTTATATTGATGATCTCCAGTTTTGGACTCCCACAAGTGGAAACATTTTCTCCACGACCACCCTTTATAACCTTCTCATAATCTTAAAGACCTCTATCCGGTCTTCCATCAGCATTCTCTTTCTTCAAGAGAAAAAAGACCCTGCCTGTTCAGCCTTTCCTGATAAGTATATCCTCTCAGTTCTAGGATCATCCTTACAAATCTCCTTCTCCAGTGCCTCTATATTAAGAACATAAGAAATACGAGCAGGAGTAGGCCATTGGGCCCCTCGTAATAATATGGAGACCAGAGCTTTTCACAGTACTCCAAGTATGATCTAACCCAGGGTCAGTACAAGTTTAACATAACCTCCCTGCTTTGCAATTCTATCCCTCTGGAAATTAACCCCAGTGCCTTGTTTGTTTTGTATGGCCCTATTAACCTCCATTGCTACTTTTAGTGTTCTGTGTATCTGTACCCCGAAATCGCATTGCTCCTCTTCCCCATTTATACTCTTATTTTCAAACAGTATCTGGCCTCCTTATTCTTCCTACCAAAAGGCGCCACCTCACACTTATCTATATTGAAATTCATTCGCCAATTACACTTCCATTCTGCAAGTTTATTAATGTCTTCTTGCATTATGTCACAGTCTTCATCAATAGTAAATATACCTCCCAATTTGGTATCAATGACAAATTTTGAAATTGTACTTCAGATTCCCGAGTCGAAATTGTTTATGTAAATTGTGAACAGCAGCGGTCCCAACACCGATCCCTGTGGAACACCACTTTCCACCTTTAGCCAGTATGAAAAGCTGCTCTCTTGTTTGTGGCATTCAATGGCGGTGTTTTTACCCACGATCCCCCGCGCGGCAGAAAGTGCCCAATCAATGACTACAGGAGTCCAGTGCGCAGGCGCGGGGACGGGGAGTGCTCCGAGCATGCGCAGTACGAGTGGTGCAGACGAGGCAATGGCGGCAGCAGGAACATCGCGGGAGAGAAAAATTGACAACGTTTCAGGTCGATAACTTTGTCAGAGCATTTCCTGTTGTACTAATGGCCGAACAAACGATTCAAGAGGCGGCAGGAGATTCTGGGGGCCGGGGAGGAACAGGTGGCACGCGGGGTCTGGGAAGCTTCACAAACACCCGGGCTGGGCCTCAGGCCCCGAATAAGACCCCGCGGGGCCTCGTGTTTGCGCCGCAGCGCCAGGCCCGGCCGCCCGGGTAAGCGGGGCGACTGGCCACCAACTTGCTGAAGGCTTTCTCCCCGGCAACAGGCCCGGGTTACCCCGGCAACCGGCCGCCATATTGGTGAAGGAAGGCGGGACTTTTCCCCGCGCCGCCATCTTGGACAGGGCGGGGTCAGGGCGCATGCGCGGCCCTCTGCAACTGCAGCAGAAGCACTTTTTTGGGGGAGACCAAACGCAGATTGGGTGACCGCTTTGCGGAACACCTCCGTTCAGTCCGTAAGGGGGACCCCGAGCTCCCGGTGGCCTGTCACTTTAATTCACCGCTTCACTCCCACTCTGACCTCACCGTCCTCGGCCTATTACACTGTTCCACGGAAGCGCAGCGTAAGCTCGAGGAACAGCACCTCATCTTTCGTTTAGGCACGCTACAGCCCTCTGGACTCAATATCGAGTTCAACAATTTTAGATCATTACCTCAGCTGCAATCACATTTATATTTTATTTTTTCCACCCTTTTATTTGCCCCTCCCCCACCTTTTTTTTTCCTCCTAGAAGCTGGCAGCTGTCCTTCATTCTGCCAGTGGATTTCACACTTCTTTCAGCCTTAATCTGTCACATTTACACCACCTCTAGCCTTGCATATCTCTCAATGTCTCTTAATGTCTCTTCATCTTCCCCTTTGTTCTTTTATCCCCTCCCCCTTTTCCCAGCTTTACTCTGGCCTTAAATCTATTTGATTTCCGGCTCTTCACAGTTCTGATGAAAGGTCATCGACCTGAAACGTTAACTCTCTTTCTCTCTCCACGGATGCTGCCTGGCCTGCTGAGTTTTTCCAGCGTTTTCTGTTGTTATTTCAGATTTCCAGCATCCGCAGTATTTTGCTATCGTATTTGCACTTTTTTTATTATTCCTTTATGGGATGTGAGGGTCGCTGGCAAGGCCAGCATTTATTGCCCATCCCTAACTGCCCTTGAGAAGGTGGTGGTGAGCTGCCTTCTTGAACCGCTGCAGTCCGTAGGTACGGAGTTCTAGGATTTTCAAGCAGCAACGAGGAAGGATTGGCGATATCCTTCCAAGTGAGGATGGTGTGTGACTTCGAGGGGAACCTGGAGCTGGTTGGGTTCCCATGCGTCTGCTGCCCTTGTCCTTCTTGGTGGAAGAGATTGCGGGTTTGGGTGGTGCTGGCGAAGATGTCTTGGCGAGTTGCTGCAGTGCATCTTGTAGATGGTACACACTGCAGCCACGGTACACAGTGGTGGAGGGAGCGAATGTGTAAGGTATGTGGATGGGTTGTCAATCAAGCGGGCTGCTTTGTCCTGGATGGTGTCGAGCTTCTTGAGTGTTGTTGGAGCAGTACGCATCATCTGAGGGGAGCGGGGTCGTAGACGGGGCTGATTGTACACCATGTGTTCATGCCCAGTGAGACTGCACACCAGGAGCAGAGCCTGGTCAATGTGACCCTGTGACACCTCGAGTGGGAGGGGCTCCGGCCGCTTTGTGACATCGCTCCTTGCTGCTGTGTGATGTCACCTGGAGACAGTGCCCCGCCCCTGGTTATGGCCCATCAGTGGGATGTCAGTGTGGGAGGAGCTGGAGTGACAGCTGACACTGGGGGTGAGTTTCGTCCCAATAAACAGGGCAATGGACAGAAAAGAACAATTTAATATTAAAGTTAGTAATTCAAACACTCATTAATTGCAAAAATAATCACATTGAATATAAATTTGGTCACAAAAATGCCCCCCCTGTATTCTGGGATTAATGGCTTCGGTCTTCCCAATATTTACTTGGAGAAACTTTTGCTCATGTCAGTCAAGCAGTCTGACAATTTAGACACCGTGGAGGGGTCGAGAGAAGAGGTAGTGAGGTAGAGCTGGGTGTCGTCAGCGTACATGTGGAAACTGACTGTGTTTCTGGATGATGTCACCAAGGGGCAACATGTAGATGAGAAATAGGAGGGGAGGCAAGGAGAGATCCTTGGGGGACACCAGAGGTAACGATGTGGGAGCGGGAAGAGAGACTGACTGATATTCTGGTCTTTTCCGCACAGTATGATCCCAGCCCCAGACGGATCCCTCACTGTGGAGAGAGGCAGAGACAGCGATGGAGCAGATACGTAGAGAAGGAAAGAAATACTGGGGTAGAGTTTGACGTTTAGTAGGTGCTATAGTACAAAACGGGTAATTGTGAATCAGCCATCCATTTTACACCGATGGAAATAAAACTCGGGAGAGATGTAGGGCAGGATCCCGGTTCATTCCCGGAGACGGGGCTGATTGTACACCCTGTGTTCATGCCCAGTGAGACTGCACACCAGGAGCAGACCCTGGTCAATGTGACCCTGTGCCACCTCGAGTGGGAGTGGCTCCGGCCGCTTTGTGACATCGTTCCTGGCTGCTGTGTGATGTCACCTGGAGACAGGGCCCCGCCCCTGGTTACGGCCCATCAGTGGAATGTCAGTGTGGGAGGAGCTGGAGTGACAGCTGACACTGGGGGTGAGTTTAGTCCCAATAAACAGGGCAATGGACAGAAAAGAACTATTCAATATTAAAGTAAGTAATTCAAACACACTGATTAATTGCAAAAATAATCAAATTGAATATATTTATGGACACAAAAATGCTCCCCCTGTATTCCGGAATTAACATGAATAATTTTTCTATTGACAGTCTCTGGGAGTGAGCAATATCTCAGGAAGGTGGAGAGAGAGAAGTCGAATCATCGCCACACTGACTGGGACTGGAGATATGTCGCTGTGTTCACAGAGCAGATCTGGTGGGATCGAGACCCCCACTGTCGGAGACGGGATAAAACGGCAAGCTTCAACAATGATTGGAAAGGTGAGGAACTTTACTGAGAATCCCATCAGTCCAGGATTTTGCTGAGGTGAGAGTCTAACCAGATACTGGGAGCTGTTCAACATCTGCCATCAGGCTCGGCCTTTGATGTGGCAAGTTGAGCGGAGCTTAACTCGGAGATAAACCTTGCCCGTACCTCACCCGGGAGTGTTTGACACTTGCATG
Organism: Squalus acanthias; assembly: GCA_030390025.1. Classification (NCBI taxonomy): domain Eukaryota; kingdom Metazoa; phylum Chordata; class Chondrichthyes; order Squaliformes; family Squalidae; genus Squalus; species Squalus acanthias. The sequence goes on along the minus strand of JASTWF010000034.1, from coordinate 5,935,781 downwards.
TAGTGAGATCTTTATTCTGTGTTCATCCCATGCTGTACCCGAGCTGGTTGTGCTTCATTGGGTAGTGTCAAGGGAGCTGTACGCTGCACATGCTGTATTAGAGGGGACTTTGCAAGTCACCCGCGCTGTACCTGCGCTGCGAGTGTTTGAGTGGACAGTGTAGAGGAAGCTTTAGTCTGTATCTCTGTATCTAACCCGTGCTGTACCTGCTCTTGGACTGTTTGATTGGGCATTGTAAAGGGAGCTTTGCTCTGTATCTCTCTATCTAACCCGTGTTGTACCTGCCCTTGGACTGTTTGATTGGGCATTGTAAAGGGAGCTTTACTCTGTATCTCTCTCTCTAACCCGTACTGTACCTGCCATTAGACTGTTTGATTGGGCAGTGTAAAGGGAGCTTTACTCTGTGTATAACTCATGCTGCATGCAGGAAGATTGTGGCAAATGGAATTCAATCCGGAGAAGTGTGAGGTAATGCATTTGGGGAGGGCTAACAAGTCAACGGATCCTACACTGAGGAACATAGGAAGAGGAGTCGGCCATTCAGCCCCTCGAGCCTGTTGCCCCATTCAATGAGATCATTGACTGATCTGCGATCTAACTCCATAAACCCACTTTAGCCCATATCCCTTCATACCTTTGGTTAGCAAAAAGCAATAAATCTCCGATTTAAAATTAACAATTTATCTAGCATCCACTTCCGTTTGTGGAAGAGAGTTCCAACTTTCTACCACTTTGTGTGTCGAAGTGTTTCCTAATTTCACTCCTGAAAGGACGGCGTCTAATTCTTAGACTGTGCCTCCAGTCCTAGTATCCCCACCAATGGAAATAGTTTCTCGCTATCTACTCTATCTGTTCCCCTTAATATCCTGAAAAATCCGCTCAGATCACCCCTTAACCTTCTAAATTCTAGGGAATAGAACCCTAATTTGTGTAATCTCTCCTCGTAACTTAACCCTTGAAGGCTGGGTATCATTCTGGTAAACCTGCGCTGCACTCCCTCCAAGGCCAATATATTCTTCCTAAGATGTGGTGCCCAGAACTGCTCACAGCACTCCAGGTGTGGTCTAACCAGGGTTTTGTATAGCTGCAGAATAACTTCTACCCCCTTGTAATCTAGTCCTTTAGATATAAAGGCCAGCTTTCCATGAGCCTTGTTGATTATTTTCTGTACCTGTCCATGACATTTTAATGATCTATGTACCTGGACATGCCAAGTCTCTTTGGACATCCACTCTTTTTAGCTTTTCACCATTTAGAAAGTAACCTGTTCTATCCTTTTAGGGTCCAAAGTGATTGACCTCACATTTGCTAACATTGAAATCCATTTGCCATAGTTTTGCCCATTCCCTTAATCTGTCAATATCCCTTTGTAATTTTATGGTTTCACCTACACTGCCTGCAATGCTGCCTATCTTTGTGTCATCGGCAAATTTGGGTATATGACTTTCTATGACATCACCTAAGTCATGAATAAATATTGTGAATAGCTGAGGCCCCAAAACACAGCCCTGCCGGACACCTGGAGTCACATCCTGCCAATTTGAGTACCTACCCATTATCCCTACGCTTTATCCTGACGCTTTATAAAGGGTTATAAAGGATTATGCTGGGTTATAAATTATTATAAATGAATATAAAGTATTATAATGATATATAAATGTTGATATTGGAATATGAATTGTTAAGGAATATAAAGGCTTGTAGTGATCGACAAAGGCTTATAAAGTGTTATAATGATTGACAAAGGATTATAAAGGGATTTGAATGGGGTACAAAGTGATGCATTATATGATAAAGGGACATGACCCTTTATAAATCATTATAATCCTTAATAACCCGTTATACACCTTTTGTAAATGTTTATTAAGGATTCTAACGTTATAAAGAGTTATAAGGCTCCCACTACACTGTCCCATCAAACAGTCCCAGTGCAGGTACAGCATTTGTTAGATATAGAGTAAAGCGCACAATACACTGGCTGTCAAGCACTCCCAGTGCACGTACAGCAAGGTTTAGATACAGAGTAAAGAGCCCTCTACCAATCCCATCAAACACTCCCAGGGCAGGTGCAGCAAGGTTTAGATACAGAGTAAAGCTCCCTCTACACAATCCCATCAAACACTCCCAGGGCAGGTACAGCAAGGTTTAGATACAGAGTAAAGCTCTCTTTACACTGTCCCAACACACACTCCCAGGGCAGGTACAGCAAGGTTTAGATACAGAGTAAAGCTCTCTCTACACAATCCCATCAAACACTCCCAGGGCAGGTACAGCAAGGTTTAGATACAGAGTAAAGCTCTCTCTACACTGTCCCATCAAACACTCCCAGGGCAGGAACAGTACGGTTTAGATACAGATTAAAGATCCCTCTACTTTGTCCCATCAAACACTCCCACGGCAGGTACAGCACGGGTTAGATACAGAGTAAAGCTCCCACTACACTGCCCCATCAAACACTCGCAGGGCAGTTAGTGCATCGGTTCGGTACAGAGTAAAGCTCCCGCTACACTGTCCCATCAAACACTCGCAGGGCAGGTACAGCACTGGGTTGGATGCAGAGTAAAGCTTCCTCTACACTGTCCCATCACATATTCCCAGGCGTGTACAGCCCGTGTTAGATACTGACTATAGCTCCCTGTATACTGTCACATCGAACACTCCCAGGCCAGGTACTGCACGGGTTGGATACAGAGTAAAGCTGCTTCTACACTGCCCCATCAAACACTCCCAGGTCTGGAACAGCACGGGTTAGATACAGAGTAAAGACCCCTCTATCCAGTTCCAACAAACACTCCCAAGCCAGGTACTGCACGGGTTAGATACAGAGTATAGCTCACTATACATTGTGCTATCAAACACACCAAGGGCAGATAGAACAATGGTTAGATACAGAGTAGAGCTCCATCGACACTGTCCCAACAAACAGTCCCTGGGCAGGTGCAGCATGGATTAGATATGGAATGAAGCTCCCTCTACACTGTTGCATCAAACACTCCCAGGGCAGGGACAGCACAGGTTAGTTACAGAGTAAAGTTCCCGCTACACTTTCCCATCAAACACTCCCAGTTTAGGTACAGCACAGGTAAGATGCAGAGTAAAGCTACCTATACACTGTCCCATCAAACACTCCCAGGACAGGTGCAGCACAGGTAAGATGCAGAGTAAAGATCACTCTACAGAGTCCCATCATACACTCCCAGGGCAGGTACAGCACAGGTTAAATGCAGAGTAAAGCTCCCTCTACACTGCCCCAGCAAGCACTCGCAGGGCAGGTCGTGCACGGGGTTAGATACAGAGTAAAGCTCCCTCTACACTGTCCCATCAAACAGCCCCATGGCAGGTACAGCACGGGGTTAGATACAGAGTAAAGCTCCCTCTACACTGGCCCATCAAACACTCCCAGGGCAGATACAGCACGGGTTAGATACAGAGTAAAGCTTCCTCTACACTGTCGCATCAAACTTTCTCAGGCAGGTACAGCCCGCGTTAGATACCGAATAAAGCTCCCTCTACACTGTCCCCTCAAACACTCTCAGGGCAAGTAGTGCATGGGGTTAGATACAGAGTAAAGCTGCATCTACACCGTCCCATCAAACGCTCCCAGGGCAGGTACAGCACTGTTTTGAAAGAGTAAAGCTCCCTCATCACTGTAGCGTTAAATACTCGCAGGGCAGGTAGTGCACGGGTTAGGTACAGAGTAAAACTCCCTCTACAAAGACCTATCGAACACTCCCAGGGCTGGTACAGCACAGGAATTGATGCAAAGTAAAGCTTCCTCCACACTGTCCCTTCAAATATTCCCAGGAAGATACAGCCCGGGTTAGATACAGAGTAAAGCTCCCTCTACAAAGACCCATCAAACACTCCTTGGGCAGGTACAGCACGGGTTAGATACAGAGTAAAGCTCCCTCGACAAAGACCCATCAAACACTCCCAGGGCAGGTACAGCACGGGTTAGATACAGAGTAAAGCTCCCTCTACAAATACCCATCAAACACTCCCAGGGCAGATACAGCACGGTTTAGATACAGAGTAAAGCTCTCTCTACCCTGTTCCATCAAATTAGAGAGATGAATGCGTAGCTCAAAGACTGGTATGGGAGAAATTGGTTTCGCTTCCTGGGGCACTAGCACCAGTACTGGGGAATGTGCGATCTGTACCGTTGGGTTGGTCTTCACCTGAACCGTGCTGGGACCAGTGTTCTGGCGAGTCCTATAACTAGGGCGGTAGAGAGGGCTTTCAACTAAATATTGGGGGCCAGGGATCAAATCTGGGAAGATGTGGTAATTCAAAGAGTAGAAACAAGACAAGAGAGAAAGGTATTAATATGGGAAATGATAAACAGACCGTGACGGGAAGGGATAGAGAGTACAAATCTAAGAGTAAATCAACAGATAAGGCTAAAGGTTACAAAAATAATAAAAGGACAAAACTAAAGGCTCTGTATCTGAATGCACGTAGCATTCGAAACAAAACAGATGAACTGATGGCGCAAATAGAATTAAATAAGTACAATCTGATAGCCATTACAGAGACATGGCTGCAGGATGACAAACATTGGGACCTGAATATTGAAGGGTACATGATATTTAGGAAAAAGTGGAGGGGTGGCTCTGTAAATTAATAATGGTATTAGCGCAATAGAGGGATGACTTAAGTTCAGGAAACCAGGATGTAGAAGCGGTTTGGGTAGAGATGAGAAATGATGAAGGCAAGAAGTCACTTGTGGAAGTGATGTACAGGCCCCCTAACAGTAACCACACGTTAGGATGGAGTATCAAGGAAGAAATAATGGGAGCTTGTCAGAAAGGTACGGCAATAATCATGGGGATTTTAATCTACATATAGAATGAAAAATCAGATGGGCAAAGGTAGCCTAGATGAGGAGTTCATAGAATGTTTTTGGGACAGTTTCTTAGAACAGCACGTTCTGGAGCCAACCAGAGAGCAGGCTATAGTAGACCTGGTATTGTGAAACAAGATAAGATTAATTAATGACCACATAGTGAAGGTGCCCCTAGGTCGCAGCGATCATAATATGATTGAATTTTACATTCAGTTTGAGGGAGAGAAGATTTGGTCCAAGACTAGTTTTTTTAACTTAAATAAGGGCAATTATGAGGGCATGATAGCAGAGCTAGCTAAAGTGAACTGGCAAACTAGAGTAAGCGATAGGTCAATAGAGCTGCAGTGGCAGACATTTAATGGGATATTTCAGAATACACAGAATAGATCCATTCCAACGAGAAAGAAAAATTCCAAGGGGAGGACCCACCATCCGTGGTTAACTAAAAAAGTTAAAGATAGTATCAAACTTAAAGAAAAAGCATATAATTGTGAAAAGATGGGTGGCAGGTCAGAAGATTGGACAGAATATAAACAAACAGCAAAGAATTACTAAAAGATTAATAAGGAGAGAAAAATGAGAGTACGAGAGAAAGCTAGCTAGAAATATAAAAACAGATAGTAAGAGTTTCTATAGATATTCTAAAAAGAAAAGAGTTAACAAAGGGAGCGTTGGTGCTATAAAAAGTGAGTCTGGGGAATTAATAATGGAAAATAAGGAGATGGCAGTTGAATTGAACAGGTATTTTTCATCGGTCTTCACTATAGAGGATACAAGTAACATCCCAGAAACAGCTGTAAATCAGGAAATGGAAGGGAGGGAGGAAGTCAAGAAAATTACAATCACCAGGGAAGTAGTACTGAGGAAATTGTTGGAGATGCGGGCTGACAAGTCCCCGGGTCCTGATGGACTTCATCCTAGGGTCTTAAAAGAAGTAGCTAGTGAGATAGTTGATGCGTTGGTTTTAATTTTCCAAAATTCCCTAGATTCAGGGAAGGTTCCATTAGATTAGAAAATAGCGATTGTAACTCCTTTATTCAAAAAGGGAGGGAGACAGAAAGCAGGAAACTACAGGCCAGTTAGCTTAACACCTGTCTTAGGGAAGATGCTAGAAACTATTATTAAAGACGTTATAGCAGGGCACTTGTAAAAGTTCAAGGTAATCAGGCAGAGTCAGCATGGCTTTGTGAAAGGGAAATCATGTTTAACCAATTTAAGGGAGTTCTTTGAGGAAGTAACATGTGCTGTGGATAAAGGGGAACCGGTGGATGTACTGTACTTAGATTTCCAGAAGGCATTTGATAAGGTGCCACATCAAAGGTTATTTCGGAAAATAGAAGCTCATGGTGTCGGGGTTAACATATTGGCATGGATAGAAGATTGGCTAGCTAACAGGAAACAGAGAGTAGGCATAAATGGGTCATTTTCTGTTTGGCAAGATGTAACGTGTAGTGTGCCACAGGGATAATGCTGGGGCCTCAACTTTTTACAATTTATATAAATGACTTGGATGAAGGGACCGAAGGGATGGTTGCTAAATTTGCTGATGACAAAAAGATAGGTAGGAAAGTAAATTGTGAAGAGGACATATGGAGGCTACAAAGGTATATAAATAGGATAAGTGAGTGGGCAAAGATCTGGCAAATAGAGTATAATGTGTGAAAATGTGCAATTGTGCATTTTGGCAGGAAAAATAAAAAATAAGCATATTATCTAAATGGTGAGAGATTGCAGTGCTTTGAAATGCAGAGGGTTCTGGGTGTCCGAGTGCAAGAATCGCAAAAGGTTAATCTGCAGGTAAAGCAAGTAATTAGGAAAGCTAATCGAATGTTAACGTTTATTGCGAGGGGAATTGAATACAAAAGTAGGGAGTTTATGCTTCAGTTATACAGGGCATTGGTGAGACCACATCTGGAGTACTGAGTACAGTATTAGTCTCCTTATTTAAGGAAGGATGTAAATGCTTTGAAAGCAGTTCAGAGAAGGTTTACTAGACTAATACCTGGAATGGGCGGGTTGTCTGATGAGGAAAGGTTGGGCAGGCTAGGCTTTTATCCACTGGAGTTTAGAAGAGTAAGAGGTGACTTGATTGAAACCTATAAGATCCTGAGTGGTCTTGACAGGGTGGATGCGGAGAGGATGTTTCCTCTTGTGGGAGAATCTAGAACTAGGTGTCACTGTTTAAAAATAATGGAGCGCCCATTTTAGACAGAGATGAGGAGAATGTTTTTTCTCAGAGGGTCGTGAGTCTTTGGAACTCTCTTCCTCAGAGGGCGGTGGAAGCAGAGTCTGAATATTTTTAAGGCGGACGTAGATAGATTCTTGATAAGCAAGGGGGTGAAAGGTTATCGGGGGTTGGACGGGACTGTGGAGTAACCAGATCAGCCATGATCTTATTGAATGGCGGAACAGGCTTGAGGGGCCGAATGGCCGACTCCTGCTCCTAATTCGTATGTTCGTTATGTACCTGCCCCGGGGGGATTGGGAGGGGCTTGGCCGCTTTAATAGTTTTCCAGGCTGCTCTTTGACTGATTGGCTCCCTGCTCCTGTGTGATGTCACTTGGAAACAGGGCCCCGCCCCTGGTTACGGCCCGTCAGTGTGGGAGGAGCTGGAGTGACAGCTGACACTGGCAGTGAGTTTAGTCCCAATAAACAGGGCAAAGGGCTGAATGGAACAATTTAATATTAATGTAAGTAATTGAAATACACATTAATTGCAAAGATAATGAAATTAGATACAATCCCAGTCACAAAAACAGCCCCACTGTATTCCAGGGACTGGATCTGGGATTAATATGAATCATGTTTCTATTGACAGTCTCTGGGAGTGAGCAATATCTCAGGAAGGTGGAGAGAGAGAAGTCGAATCATCGCCTCACTGACTGGGACTGGAGAAATGTCTCTGGTTTCACAGAGCAGATCTGGTGGGATCGAGACCCCCAGTGTCGGCGACGGGATAAAACGGGAAGCTTCAACAATGATTGGAAAGGTGAGGAACTTTACTGAGAATCCCATCAGTCCAGCATTTTGCTGAGATGAGAGTCTAACCAGATACTGGGAGCCGTTCAACATCTGCCGTCAGGCTCGGCCTTTGATGTGGCAAGTTGAGCGGAGCTTAACTCGGAGATAAACCTTGCCCGTACCTCACCCGGGAGTGTTTGACACTTACATGTAGAGGGATCTTTATTCTGTATTCACCCCATGCTGTACCCGAGCTGGTTGTGCTTCATTGGGTAGTGTCAAGGGAGCTGTACGCTGCATTGAACACATGATGAATCAGAGTTGGTTGTGTTGATGAACCAAATTGGAGGGAACTTTACTCTGTATCTAATCCGTGCTGTACCTGCCCTTGGAATGTTTGGTGGGACAGTGTAGAGGGAGCATTACTCTCTATCTAACCTGTGCTGTACCTGCCCTGGGAGTGTTTGATGGGACAGTGTAGAGGGAACTTTACTCTGTATCTAACTCACTGTACCTTCCCTGGGAATGTTTGATGGGACAGTGCAGAGGGAGCTTTACTCTGCATCTAACCCACTGTACCTGCCCTTGGAATGTTTGGTGGGGCAGTGTAGAGGGAGCTTTACTCTGTATCTAACCCGTGCTGTTCCTGCCCTGGGAATGTTTGATGGGACAGTGTAGAGGGTGTTTTACTCTGTATCTAACCCGTGCTGTACCTGCCCTGGGAATGTTTGATGGGACAGTGTAGAGGGAGCTTTACTCTGTATCTAACCCACTGTACCTTCCCTGGGAATGTTTGGTGGGCAGTGTAGAGGGAGCTTTACTCTGTATCTAACCCACTGTACCTGCCCTGGGAATGTTTGGTGGGCAGTGTAGAGGGAGCTTTACTCTGTATCTAACCCGTGCTGTACTTGCCCTGGGAGTGTTTGATGGGACAATGTAGAGGGAGCTTTACTCTGTATCTATTCCGTGCTGTACCTGCCCTGGGAATGTTTGATGGGACAGTTTAGAGGGACCTTTACTTTGTATCTATCCCGTGGTGTACCTGCCCTGGGAGTGTTTGGTGGGGCAGTGTAGAGGGAGCTTTACTCTGTATCTCACCCGTGCTGTCCCTGCCCTTGGAGTGTTTGATGGGACAGTGTAGAGGGAGCTGAACTTTGTATCTAACCCACTGTACCTGCCCTGGAGGTATTTGATGAGAGCTTTACTCTGTAACAGGGGATTATATGGGGTATACAGCACAGAACCAGGCCATTCGACCCATACAGTCCATGCCAGCGTTTATGCTCCACTCGAGCCTCCTCCCGTCTTACCTCATCTAATTCTATCAGCGTAAACCTCTATTCCCTTCTCCCACATATGCTAATCTAACTGCCCCTTAAATGCATCAATACTATTCGCTTCAACCACTCCCTGTGGTAGCGAGTTCCACATTCTCACCACTCTCTGGGTAAAGAGGTTTCTTCTGAATTCCCTATTTGATTTCTTGGTGACTGCCTTATATTGATGGCCTCTAATTTTGCTGTTCCCCACAAGTGGAAACATTCTCTCTGTATCCACTCCATCAAAACCTTTCCTCATTTTAAAGAGCTTTATCAGGTCACCCCTCAGCCTTCAAGAGAAAGGAGACCCAACGTTTTCATCCGTTCCTGATATGTATTTTGTTTTATTCGTTTAAGGGATCTGGGCACCGCTGGCAAGGCCAGCATTTATTGCCCATTCCGAGTTGCCCTTGAGAAGGTGGTGGTGAGCCGCCTTCTTGAACCGCTGCAGTCCGTGTGGTGATGGTGCTCCCACAGTGCTGTTAGGTAGGGAGTTCCAGGATTTTAACCCAGCGACGATGAAGAATCGGCGATATACTTCTAAGTCACCCTAGCTTTTCTGGTATTATCCATGTAAATCTTCTCTGCACCCTCTCCAGTGCCTCTATCCTTTTTAGAATACAGCGACCAGAACTGTACACAGTTTTCCAAGTGTGGTCTAAACAAGGTTCGATACAAGTTTAGCATAAATTCACTACTTTTCAATTCTACCTTTCCAGATATAAACCCGAGTGATTGGTTTGCTTTTTATAGCCTTATTAACCTGTTGTGCTACTTTCAGTGATTTGTGTATTTGTACTCCGAGATTCCTTTGATCCTCTACCCCATTTAGATTCTTATTTTCCAAGTAATATGTGACCTCTCTACATTTCTTACCAAAATGTAACACCTCAGGTTCATGTGTGTTAAATTTCATTTGCCAATTATATGCCCATTAAAGAGCTATTAGAAATAGATAATAAATAATATCAATCAGTAATGCAAATCTATGACTATAACTATAATATTTACGCCTCCTGTGCCTCTCTCTCTCAATCCCTCTCCCTCAGAATTATAAAATGTCTCTTTGACGATAACAGGCCATTCGGCCCAACCAGTCCATGCCATATTCCAGGTCTCCAAGCCACTGGGATCTGCCTGAGAGGACAAAGATGGTTATTGTGTCAGCCTGTAATCCAGGCTCCATTCACCGGGCGAGAATCAGGCTAACTCAGCACAGGCCGGGGATGGAGCCTGGGCCTTTCCTGCTCTGTGTGTGGGGGTCACAGACCCTCACCGGGGGAGATCAGGCTAACTCAGCACAGGCCGGGGATGGAGCCTGGGCCTTTCCTGCTCTGTGTGTGGGGGTCACAGTCCCTCACCGGAGGAGATCAGGCTAACTCAGCACAGGCCGGGGATGGAGTTTGGGACTTTCCTGCACTGTTTGTGTGGGGGATCTCAGTAACCACTCCGGGAGGGGACATTTCAGGGGTGGGCACCCATCATTGTGTGGGTCTAATTGCCGCCTCTCTCTCTTGCAGTTAGTCTCGGAGTTCGTGACTGATCAGAATGGCCCGCTGCTGCCCCGCGCACCCCACACGTTCAAGATGGACGACCTGCTGGCGGAGATGCAGGAGGTTGAGAACTGAGGCTTTGACAGGCTCAGCAGTGAGGTAAGATCACCCCTGGGAGCAGAGGGTCAAATCAGCACAGGCCGGAGATGGAGCCTGGGTGTTTCCTGCCCAGATTCGGGCCCTGTTTTCACACCCCAAGCCCCCGTTGTGGCAGACCTGGCGATGTCGGGGACCTGGGTCGAGGAGTTTCTGGCCACCGAGCCGACGGCAGACACATCGCAGGCCGACAGTGAAGCCGATTGGTCAATGGAGTTCATCGCCCAGGTGACCGGTATGTGGACGGGCCACTCAGCATTGTGGGTACAGCGTCACTGACCCCGGGCATTGTGGGCACAGGATCATTGACACTGGGCATTGTGGGTACAGGGTCACTGACCCCGGGCATTGTGGGTACAGCGTCACTGAGCCCGGGCATTGTGGGTACAGAGTCACTGACAATGGGCATTGTGGGCACAGGATCATTGACACTGGGCATTGTGGGTACAGAGTCACTGACCCCGGGCATTGTGGGTACAGGGTCACTGACACTGGGCATTGTGGGTACAGAGTCAATAACACTGGGCATTGTGGGTACAGCGTCACTGAGCCCGGGCATTGTGGGCACAGGATCATTAACACTGGGCATTGTGGGTACAGGGCCACTGACCCCGGGCATTGTGGGTACAGAGTCACTGACAATGGGCATTGTGGGTACAGGATCATTGACACTGGGCATTGTGGGTACAGGGCCACTGACCCCGGGCATTGTGGGTACAGGATCATTGACACTGGGCATTGTGGGTACAGGGCCAGTGACCCCGGGCATTGTGGGTACAGAGTCACTGACAATGGGCATTGTGGGTACAGGGCCACTGACCCTGGGCATTGTGGGCACAGGAACATTGAAACTGGGCATTGTGGGTGCAGGGCCACTGACCCCGGGCAATTTGGGTACAGGGTCATTGACACTGAGCATTGTGGGTACAGCGTCACTGAGCCCGGGCATTGTGGGCACAGGATAATTGACACTGGGCATTGTGGGTACATGGCCACTGACCCCGGGCATTGTGGGTACAGTCACTAACACTGGGCATTGTGGGTACAGCGTCACTGAGCCCGGGCATTGTGGGTACAGGGTCACTGACCCCGGGCAATGGTGGGTACAGTGTCATTGACACTGGGCATTGTGGGTACAGGGTCATTGACACTGGGCATTGTAGATACTGAGTCACTGACCCCGGGCATTGTGGGTACAGGGTCACTGACACTGGACATTGTGGGTACAGGGTCACTGACACTGGACATTGTGGGTACAGGGTCATTGACACTGGGCATTGTAGATACTGAGTCACTGACCCCGGGCATTGTGGGTACAGGGTCATTGACACTGGGCATTGTAGATACAGGGTCATTGACACTGGGCATTGTGAGTACAGAGTCATTGACACTGGACATTGTGGGTACAGGGTCATTGACACTGGGCATTGTGGGTACAGAGTCACTGACCCTGGGCATTGTGGGTACAGAGTCACTGACACTGGGCACAGTGGGCAGAGGATCATTGACACTGGGCATTGTGGGTACAGGGTCATTGACACTGGGCATTGTGGGTACAGAGTCACTGACACTGGGCATTGTGGGTACAGAGTCACTCGCCCTGGGCATTGCGGGTACAGGGCCACTGACCCTGGGCATTGTGGGTACAGAGTCACTGACCCCGGGCATTTTGGACACAGGGTCACTGACCCTGGGCATTGTGGGTACAGCGTCACTGACACTGGGCATTGTGGGTACAGGGCCACTGACCCTGGGCATTGTGTGTACAGGGTCACTGACCCTGGGCATTGTGGACACAGGGTCACTGACACTGGACATTGTGGTTAAGGTCCTGAGGGTGATTACGGCCGCTCTGACCGTTTTCACTTTAAATGGTGTTTGACTTCTGAATCTTCCTCTACTCTTAGACCCCGCTGTGACCTGTCCAGCAAAGTGGACCCTGGACTACCTGGAACAAACGGCAGAGGAACTGTGGCTGGGGAACCCGAGCTGGAGCAGAGTGAGGAACAGGAATGGTATGGAGCGGGAGGGAGCAACAGTGGTAATGTCAGGGTAATGTTGAGGGAGCTCTGTATTATACCTGCCCAGGGTGTGCACGATGCTGACACTGGGTATTAAGTTGGGGTACACTCTCAGGGTAATGTAGAGGGATCTCTGTAATGTACCTGCCCTGGGAGTGCACGATGCTGACACGGGGTATAAAGTGGGGGTAAACTGTCAGGGTAATGTAGAGGGAGCTCTGCATTGTATCTGCCCTGGGAGCATTCCATGCTGACACTGGGTATAAAGTGGGGGTACACTTTCGGAGTAATGTAGAGGGAGCTCTGTATTGTAGAGTGGGAGAAACATAGAAGATAGGAGCAGGAGTAGGCCATTCGGCCCCTCGATCCTGCTCCGCCATTCAATGCGATCATGGCTGATCATCCAAATTTAGAACCGTGTCCCTGCTTGCTCCCCATATCCCTTGATCCCTTTCGGCTTAAGAAATATATCCAACTCCTTCTTGAATATATTTAATGAATTGGCCTCTACTGCCTTCTGTGGTAGAGAATTCCACAGGTTCACCACTCTCTGGTTGAAGAAATTCCTCCTCATTTCTGTCCTAAATGTCTTACCCCTTATCCTTAGACTGTGACCCCTGGTTCTGGACTCCCCGACCATCGGGAACATCCTTCCTGCATCTAGTCTGTCCAGTCCTGTCAGAAATTTATAAGTTTCAATGAGATCCCCTCTCATTCTTCTAAACTCCAGCGAGTATAATCCCAATCGATCCAATCTCTCATCATACATCATTCCTGCCATCCCAGGTATCCGCGTGGTGAATCTTCGCTGAACTCCTTCCATGGCAAGAACCTCCTTCCTCAGATCAGGCGATCAAAACTGCTCACAATACTCAAGATGTGGTTTCACCAAGGCCCTGTACAACTGCAGCAAGACATCCTTGTTCCTGCACTCAAACCCTCTCGCTCCGAAGGCCAACATCCATTTGCCTTCTTAACCGCCTGCATGCTTACCTGCAGCGACTGGTGCACAAGGACACCCAGTTCTCGTTGCACTTCCCCTTCTCCCAATCTATTGCCATTCAGATAATAATCTGCCTTTCTGTTTTTGACACCAAAGTGGATAACCTCGCATTTATCCACGTTAAATTGCATCTGCCATGCTTCTCCCCAATCGCCCAACCTGTCCAAATCATCCTGGAGTTTCTCGGCATCCTCCTCACAGCACACACGCCCACCCAGCTTTGTGTCGTCTGCAAACTTGGAGATATTACATCTAGGTCCCTCGTCTAGATCATTTATATATATATATATATATATATATATATATATATATATATATTGTGAATAGCTGGGGTCCAAGGACCAATCCCTGCGGTACCCCACTAGTCACTGCCTGCCACTCGGAAAAAGACACGTTTATTCCAACTCTTTGCTTTCTGTCTGCCAACCAGTTCTCTATCCAAGTCAATACCATGCCCCCCAATCCCATGTGCCTTAACTTTACACGCTAATCTCTTATGCGGGACCTTATCGAAAGCCTTTTGAAAGTCCAAATACACCACATCCACTGGTTCTCCCTTATCTATTTTACCAGTTACATCCTCCAAAAATTCCAATAGATTAGTCAAGCACGATTTAACTTTTGTAAATCCATGTTGACTTTGGAGGGTTTATGGCCGCTTTGTGTCATTATTCCCGGCTGTTGTGTGATTGGCTCCCGGTTCCTTTGTGATGTCACCTGGAGTCAGGTTTCCGCCCCGGTTACGGCCCATCAGTGGGATGTCGGTGTGGGAGGAGCTGGAGTGACAGCTGACACTGGCAGTGAGTTTAGTCAAATTAAATATAATCAGTCACAAAAACAGTCCCACTGTATTCCAGTTACAGATTCTGGGATTAATATTAATCATTTTTCTATTGACAGTCTCTGGGAGTGAGCAATATTTCAGGAAGGTGGGGAGAGAGAAGTCGAATCATCGCCTCACTGACTGGGACTGGAGAAAGGTCGCTGGGTTCACAGAGCAGATCCGGCGGGACCGAGATCCCCATTTTCGGAAAAGGGATAAAACAGGAAGCTTCAACAATGATTGGAAAGGTGAGGAACGTTACTGAGAATCCCATCAGTCCAGGATTTTTCCAATGTGAGAGTCTAACCAGATACTGGGAGCTGGTCAACATCTCGCATCAGGCTCTTCTGAACCAAATTAGTGGGAGCTGCCCAGAGAGTGTTTTGGGTGTCCATTGTAGAGGAAGCTTTACTTTGCTTCTCTCTATCTTACCCGTGCTTTACCTGCCCTTTTACTGTCTGATTGGGCAGTCTAATGGGAGCTTTAGACTGTGTATAACGCATGATATATGCAGGAAGAAATCACTGGACTGGTCAGTTGTGCAGAAAAGAGGCAAATGGAATTCAATCTGGAGAATTGTGAGGTTATGCGTTTCGGAAGGACTCACAAGACAAGGGATCCCACAGTATCAGAGATTGTCAGATACAGAATGAATCGCACACTCATACACTGCACCAGAGACTGACAGAAACAGAATGAATCGCACACTCACACAGATGGAGTCACAGAGTGGGTCTATACTTAGGGACTCCACAGATGGTGTCACAGAGTCTTCTTCTTAGGGACTCCACAGCTGGTGTCACAGAGTGGATCTATACTTAGGGACTCCACAGATGGAGTCACAGAGTGGGTCTATACTTAGGGACTCCACAGATGGTGTGACAGAGTGGGTCTATACTTAGGGACTCCACAGATGGTGTCACAATGTGGGTCTATACTTAGGGACTCCACAGAGGGTGTCATAGAGTGGGTCTACACTTAGGGACTCCACAGGGGGAGTCACAGAGTGGGTCTATACTTAAGGACTCCACAGAGGGAGTCACAGAGTGGGTCTATACTTAGGGACTCCACCGGGGGTATCACAGAGTGGGTCTATACTTAGGGACTCCACAGGGGAGTCACAGAGTGGGTCTATACTTAGCGACTCCACAGATGGAGTCACAGAGTGGGTCTATACTTAGGGACTCCACAGATGGTGTCACAGAGTGGGTCTATACTTAGGGACTCCACAGATGGAGTCACAGAGTGGGTCTATACTTAGGGACACCACATATGGTGTCACAGAGTGTGTCTATACTTAGGGATGCACAGATGGAGTCACAGAGTGGGTCTATACTTAGGGACATCACAGATGGAGTCACAGAGTGGGTCTATAATTAGGGACTCCACAGATGGTGTCACAGAGTGGATCTATACTTAGGGACTCCACAGATGGTGTCACAGAGTGGGTCTATACTTAGGGACTCCACAGAGTGGGTCTATACTTGGGGACTCCACAGAGGGAGTCACAGAGTGGGTCTATACTTAGGGACTCCACAGAGGGAGTCAAGAGTGGGTCTTTCCTTCGGGACTCCACAGAGTGGGTCTATACTTAGGGACTCCACAGATGGAGTCACAGAGTGGATCTATACTTAGGGACTCCACAGATGGAGTCACAGAGTGGGTCTATACTTAGGGACTCCACAGATGGAGTCACAGAGTGGGTCTATACTTAGGGACTCCACAGAGGGTGTCATAGAGTGGGTCTATACTTAGGGACTCCACAGGCGGAGTCACAGAGTGGGTCTATACTTAGGGACTCCACAGATGGAGTCACAGAGTGGGTCTATACTTAGGGACTCCACAGATGGAGTCACAGAGTGGGTCTATACTTAGGGACTCCGCAGAGGGTGTCATAGAGTGGGTCTATACTTAGGGACTCCACAGGCGGAGTCACAGAGTGGGTCTATACTTAGGGACACCACATATGGTGTCACAGAGTGTGTCTATACTTAGGGATCCACAGATGGAGTCACAGAGTGGCTCTATACTTAGGGACTCCACAGATGGAGTCAAGAGTGGGTCAATACTTAGGGACTCCACAGAGTGGATCTATACTTGGGGACTCCACAGAGGGAGTCACAGAGTGGGTGTATACTTAGGGACACCACATATGGTGTCACAGAGTGTGTCTATACTTAGGGATGCACAGATGGAGTCACAGAGTGGGTCTATACTTAGGGACATCTCAGATGGTGTCACAGAGTGGGTCTATACTTAGGGACTCCACAGAGGGTGTCACCGAGTGGGTCTATACTTAGGGACTCCACAGATGGTGTCACAGAGTGGGTCTATAATTAGGGACTCCACAGATGGTGTCACAGAGTGGGTCTATACTTAGGGATCCACAGATGGAGTCACAGAGTGGCTCTATACTTAGGGACTCCACAGATGGTGTCACAGAGTGGGTCTATACTTAGGGACTCCACAGAGTGGGTCTATACTTGGGGACTCCACAGAGGGAGTCACAGAGTGGGTCTATACTTAGGGACTCCACAGAGGGAGTCAAGAGTGGGTCTATACTTAGGGACTCCACAGAGGGAGTCAAGAGTGGGTCTTTCCTTCGGGACTCCACAGAGTGGACCTATACTTGGGGACTCCACAGATGGTGTCACAGAGTGGGTCTATACTTAGGGACTCCACAGATGGAGTCACAGAGTGGATCTATACTTGGGGACTCCACAGATGGTGTCACAGAGTGGATCTATACTTCGGGACTCCACAGATGGAGTCACAGAGTGGATCTATACTTAGGGACTCCACAGATGGTGTCACAGAGTGGGTCTATACTTAGGGACTCCACAGAGTGGGTCTATACTTGGGGACTCCACAGAGGGAGTCACAGAGTGGGTCTATACTTGGGGACTCCACAGAGGGAGTCACAGAGTGGGTCTATACTTAGGGACTCCACAGATGGAGTCACAGAGTGGCTCTATACTTAGGGACTCCACAGAGGGAGTCAAGAGTGGGTCAATACTTAGGGACTGCACAGAGTGGATCTATACTTGGGGACTCCACAGATGGAGTCACAGAGTGGGTGTATACTTAGGGACTCCACAGATGGAGTCACAGAGTGGGTGTATACTTAGGGACTCCACAGATGGAGTCACAGAGTGGGTCTATACTTAGGGACTCCACAGATGGAGTCACAGAGTGGGTCTATACTTAGGGACTCCACAGATGGTGTCACAATGTGGGTCTATACTTAGGGACTCCACAGAGGGTGTCATAGAGTGGGTCTATACTTAGGGACTCCACAGATGGAGTCACAGAGTGGGTCTATACTTAGGGACTCCACAGATGGTGTCACAGAGTGGGTCTATACTTAGGGACTCCACAGATGGAGTCACAGAGTGGGTGTATACTTAGGGACTCCACAGATGGAGTCACAGAGTGGATCTATACTTAGGGACACCACATATGGTGTCACAGAGTGTGTCTATACTTAGGGATGCACAAATGGAGTCACAGAGTGGGTCTATACTTAGGGACATCACAGATGGTGTCACAGAGTGGGTCTATACTTAGGGACTCCACAGAGGGTGTCACCGAGTGGGTCTATACTTAGGGACTCCACAGATGGTGTGACAGAGTGGGTCTATAATTAGGGACTCCACAGATGGTGTCACAGAGTGGATCTATACTTAGGGACTCCACAGATGGTGTCACAGAGTGGGTCTATACTTAGGGACTCCACAGAGTGGGTCTATACTTAGGGACTCCACAGATGGAGTCACAGAGTGGATCTATACTTAGGGACTCCACAGATGGAGTCACAGAGTGGGTCTATACTTAGGGACTCCACAGAGGGTGTCATAGAGTGGGTCTATACTTAGGGACTCCACAGGCGGAGTCACAGAGTGGGTCTATACTTAGGGACACCACATATGGTGTCACAGAGTGTGTCTATACTTAGGGATCCACAGATGGAGTCACAGAGTGGCTCTATACTTAGGGACTCCACAGATGGAGTCAAGAGTGGGTCAATACTTAGGGACTCCACAGATGGAGTCACAGAGTGGGTGTATACTTAGGGACACCACATATGGTGTCACAGAGTGTGTCTATACTTAGGGATGCACAGATGGAGTCACAGAGTGGGTCTATACTTAGGGACATCTCAGATGGTGTCACAGAGTGGGTCTATACTTAGGGACTCCACAGAGGGTGTCACCGAGTGGGTCTATACTTAGGGACTCCACAGATGGTGTCACAGAGTGGATCTATACTTAGGGACTCCACAGATGGTGTCACAGAGTGGGTCTGTACTTAGGGACTCCACAGAGTGGGTCTATACTTGGGGACTCCACAGAGGGAGTCACAGAGTGGGTCTATACTTAGGGACTCCACAGAGTGGGTCTATACTTGGGGACTCCACAGAGGGAGTCACAGAGTGGGTCTATACTTAGGGACTCCACAGAGGGAGTCAAGAGTGGGTCTATACTTAGGGACTCCACAGAGTGGGTCTATACTTGGGGACTCCACAGAGGGAGTCACAGAGTGGGTCTATACTTAGGGACTCCACAGAGGGAGTCAAGAGTGGGTCTATACTTAGGGACTCCACAGAGGGAGTCAAGAGTGGGTCTTTCCTTCGGGACTCCACAGAGTGGACCTATACTTGGGGACTCCACAGATGGTGTCACAGAGTGGGACTATACTTAGGGACTGCACAGATGGAGTCACAGAGTGGGTGTATACTTAGGGACTCCACAGATGGAGTCACAGAGTGGCTCTATACTTAGGGACTCCACAGAGGGAGTCAAGAGTGGGTCAATACTTAGGGACTGCACAGAGTGGATCTATACTTGGGGACTCCACAGATGGAGTCACAGAGTGGGTGTATACTTAGGGACTCCACAGATGGAGTCACAGAGTGGGTCTATACTTAGGGACTCCACAGATGGAGTCACAGAGTGGGTCTAAACTTAGGGACTCCACAGATGGAGTCACAGAGTGGGTGTATACTTAGGGACTCCACAGATGGAGTCACAGAGTGGGTCTAAACTTAGGGACTCCACAGATGGCGTCACAGAGTGAGTCTAAACTTAGGGACTCCACAGATGGAGTCACAGAGTGGATCTATACTTAGGGACTCCACAGAGGGTGTCACAGAGTGGGTGTATACTTAGGGACTCCACAGATGGAGTTACAGAGTGGATCTATACTTAGGGACTCCACAGAGGGTGTCACAGAGTGGGTCTATACTTAGGGACTCCACAGATGGAGTTACAGAGTGGATCTATACTTAGGGACTCCACAGAGGGTGTCACAGAGTGGGTCTATACTTAGGGACTCCACAGATGGAGTCACAGAGTCTTCTTCTTAGGCAATCCCTCGGAAATAAGGATGACTTGCTTCCACAGTAAAAATGAGTTCTCAGGTGACTGATGAGTCCAATGCGGGACCTACAGTCTCTGTCACAGGTGGGGCAGACGTTGGTTGAAGGGACGGGTGTGTGGGGTGCTGGGTTGAAGTGCGCTCCTTACGCTGTTTGCGCTTGGCTTCCGCTTGCTCCTGGCGAAGGGACTCGAAGTATTCGGCGCCTTCCGGGATGCTTTTCCTCCACTTTGTGCGGTCTTGGTCCGGGGATTCCCAGGTGTCGCTGGGGATGTTGCACTTTTTCAAGAAGGCTTTGAGAGTGTCCTTGAAGCGTTTCCTCTGCCCACCTGGGGCTCTCTTGCCGTGCCGGAGCTCCGAGTAGTGCGCTAATTTTGGAAGTCTCTTATCGGGCATGCGGATGATGTGGCCCGGCTATCGGAGCTGATCGAGCGTGGTCAAAGCTTCGAAGCTGGGATGTTGGCCTGAGCGAGAACGCTGAGGTTGGTGCGCCTATCCTGCCAATGGATTTGCAGGATCTTGCGGAGGCAGCATTGGTGGTGCGTCTCCAGTGCATTGAGGTACCTGCTGTACATGGTCCATGTCTCTGAAGCATACAGGAGGTTGGGTATCACTACTGCTCTGTAGACCATGAGCTTGGTGCTGGGTTTGAGGTCCTGGACTTTAAACATTCTCTTCCTCAGGCGACCGAAGGCTGCACTGGCAAACTGAAGGCGGTGTTGGACTTTGTCTTCGACGTTTCCCCTTGTTGACGGTAGGCTCGCGAGATATGGAAAGTGGTCCACGTTGTCCAAGGCCTCGTCATGGATTTTGATAATGGGGGAGCAGTAGTTGTGGCGGGTTGGTGGAGGACCTTTGTCTTACGGATGTTTAGCGTAAGGCCCATGCTCTCGTACGCTTCGGTGAAGATGTTGACGATGGTTTAGAGTTCGACTGCTGAGTGAGCACAGATGCAAGCGTCGTCTGCATACTGTAATTCGATGACAGAGGATGGAACGACCTTGAATCTGGACTGGAGGCGATGGAGTTTGAACAATTTCCCATTTGTTCTGTAGATCAGCTCCACTCCGGCGGGGAGCTTACTGCGGGTGAGATGGAGCATTGCAACCAGGAAGAACGAGAAGAGCGTTGTTACGATGACACAGCCTTGCTTGACCGCGGTCCATACATGAATTGGGTCTCTGGTGGATCTGTTTGTCAGGATTACAGCTTGAATGTTGTCGTGAAGGAGGCGGAGGATGGTGACAAACTTTTGAGGGCAGCTGAATTTGAGGAGGATACTCCATAATCCCTCACGGTTGATGGTGTCGAAGGCCTTTATGAGGTCAAAGAAGACCGTGTACAGCGGTTGGTGCTGTTCCCTGCATTTCTCTTGTAGTTGACGAGCGGTAAAGATCATGTTCATTGTGCCCCTTAGTGGGCGTAATCCGCATTGCGTCTCTGGGAGGAGCTCTTCAGCCACTGGGAGAAGGCGATTGAGGAGGATTCTTGCGATGACTTTCCCTGTGTCACCTTTCTTGAAGATGGTCACGATTACGGCGTCTCTGTGATCCCCTGGCATGCTCTCCTCCTTCCAAATAAGAGAAATGTGTTCATGTATTCGCGCCAATAGTACTTCTTCACCATGTTTTAGCGCCTCGGCGGGGATTCCATCTGCTCCTGAGGCCTTGTTGTTCTTCAGTTGTCGGATGACCTTTTCAACCTCATGCCGGACTGAGGTTGTGCGGAGGTGATTGCGGGCAGCATGCTGCGGGATGGAGTTGAGGACACTCGCATCGAAGACAGAGTTTTGGTTAAGGAGATCTTCGAAGTGCTCCTTCCAGCGGGCACTGTCTGCCTCTCTGTCCTTGATGAGTACCTCTCCATTCTTAGCCCGCAGTGGGGTAGGACCATGGGTGCTTGGGCTGTAGGTGGTCTTGAATGCGCTAAAGAATCCACGCACGTCGTGGTTGTCGGCCAGCTGCTGGATCTCCTGCGCTTTCTCAACCCACCATCTGTTCTTAGGTCGCGAGTTTTTTGTTGGACCTCGGCCTTCAATGTCTGTAGAGCTGCTTTCTGGCTCTCGAGTTCTGTTACTGTTTCCAGATCAGCAATGCCTTGCCCTCACGACTTATTAGCTCCTGGATCTCCTGGTCATTCTTGTTGAACCAGTCTTGATTTTTCCTGGTCGAGTGACCGAGCGTCTCTTCGCAGGTGCTGATTATGGAGGCCTTGAGTGCAGACCAGGCGCCGTGGACACTCTGTGTCTCTGAATCACTGGGAGTCGTCATGTTGGTTGTGAGGCACAGGCTGAATAGGGCTTTCTTAGCAGGGTCTTTGAGTGCTCCAGCGTTGATTTTCCTGCGGCATTGCATCTGTTGCCGCCGCTGTTTTGGGGCTACGTTGATGGAGATGACAGAGCTGATTAGGCAGTGGGCTGTCCAGCAGTCGTCAGCTCCTGTCATGGCACAGGTGATGCGGACGTCCTTGCGGTCCCTCGCTCGGGCGATGACGTAGTCCAACAGATACCAGTGCTTGGAGCGAGGGTGTTGCCATGAAGCCTTGTACTTGTCTCTCTGACGGAACAAGGTGTTGGTTATGACAAGGCCATGTTCTTAGCATTTCGTCAGGAGGCGGGTACCATTGGAGTTGGCTTTCCCTACCCCCTCTCTGCTGATCACACCTCCCCAGAGGTCTGTGTCCTTTCCACCTCTGGTGTTGAAGTCGCCAAGGGGGATCAGTTTGTCAACCATTGGGACTCGGGACAGGGATTGTTCGAGGCTGGAGCAGAATTCCTCTTTGGTCTTGTCTGTGGCTTCCAGTGTTGGGGCGGATGCACTGATGACCGTAGCGCACTGGTTCCGGGCTAGGTTGATCCATGAGTGAGGAGGCGTTCGTTTATTCCACAAGGGGAGTCTCTGAGACGTTTAACTAGCTCATTTTTTATGGCGACACCTACCCCATGGAGGCGGTGTTCTTCTTCAGGTTTGCCTTTCCAGAAGAAGGTGTAACCACAGCCTTGCTCCTTGAGCTGGCCTTCCTCTGGCCACTGGCTCTCGCTTAGGGCGGTGATGTCTATGTCGAAACGTCTGAGCTCCCGGGCAACGATAGCACAATGGCGTTCCGGTCTGTCGCTGTTGGGCTTGTCCATGAGGGTCCTGATGTTCCAGGTCCCGAACATCATTTTAAAGGGTGGAAGATGCCTGTGCGTGAATTATTTTAACGTGGGGTGGCCGTTGCACACCAGCTACCACACAGGCTTGACAGAGCAAGGTCTTGGTCCAATGGCAAGGGGATCCAAGACGATTGGAGACCAGGCTCTGCTACATCGGCCGAGCACACACACACAAACCCACTCCTACTGTCCTCCTCCCTCTTCCCGCAGGTCCTCTCTGCCTGGGTTTCATAGGCTGCAGTGTGGTCCTCCCGACCCCGCTGCGCCACCCCTGGGCATCGACCTCGCCCCTGGGCCCCTCCCTCGCCCCTGGGCCCAGCCCTTCTCATCGTGTGACTCCTTCCAGTGAGTGTGTCCCGCGGTGTGTCTCCTTCCAGTGAGTGTGTCCCGCGGTGTGTCTCCTTCCAGTGAGTGTGTCCCGCGGTGTCTACTTCCATTGAGTGTGTCCCGCGGTGTGTGTCCTTCTAGTGAGTGAGCTTTATGCTGTATCTAACGTGTACTGTACCTGCCCTGCGAGTGTTGATGGGAAACTGTAGAGGGAGCTTAACTCTGTATCTAACTCTTGTTGTGCCTGTCCTGGAAGGGTTTGATGGGACAGTATACAGGCAGCTTTACTCTGCATTTAACCCGTATTATACGTGTCCTGGGAGTGATTTGATGGGACAGTGTAGAGGCAGCTTTCATCTGTATCTAATCCGTGCTGCACCTGCCCTGGGATTGTTTGATGGGACAGAGTAGAGGGAGCTTTAATCTGTATCTAATCCGTGCTGCACCTGCCCTGGGAGTGTTTGATGGGACAGAGTAGAGGGAGCTTTAATCTGTATCTAATCCGTGCTGCACCTGCCCTGGGAGTGTTTGATTGGAATGCACAGAGGGAGCTTTACTCTGTCTAACTCGTGTTCTCCCTGTCCTGGATGGGTTTGATGGGACAGTGTAAAGGGAGCTTTAATCTGTATCTAATCCGTGCTGCACCTGGCCTGGGAGTGTTTGATTGGACAGTATAGAGGGAGCTTTACTCTGTCTAACTCGTGTTCTCCCTGTCCTGGACGGGTTTGATGGGACAGTGTAAAGGGAGTTTTACTCTGTATCACACATGGTCTGAATGCGTCCTGGAAGTGTTTGATGGGATAGTGTAGAGGGAGCTTTGCTCTGTTTCTAACTCCTGCTGTACCTGCCCTGGGAAAGTTTGATGGGACAGTGTGGAGGAAGCTTTACTCTGTATCAGACGTGGTCTGCACCTGCCCTGGGAGTGTTTGATGGGACAGTGTAGAGGAAGCTTTACTCTGCACATTCACTTTCAATGACTCAAGTACATGGACACCCAGGTCCCTTTGTGCATCTACATTCCCCAATCTTTCACCATTTAGGAAATAATCTGCCTTTCTGTTTTGTCTACCAAACTGGATAACTTCACATTTATCGACACTATATTCCATCTGCCATGTTCACGCCCCTCACTGAGCCCTTTGAGATCCCCTTGAAGTCTCTTCACATCTTCTTCACAACTGACACTGCCACCTAGCTTTGTGTCATCAGCAAATTTGGAAATGTTACATTTAGTCCCCTCATCCGAATCCTTGGTATAGATTGTGAATAGCTGGGGCCCAAGCACCGATCCTTGCGGTACACCACTAGTTGCAGCCTGCCATCCTGAAAAAGATCCGTTTCTCCCTACTCTTTGTTTTCTGTCTGTTAACCAATTCTCAAACCATGCAAGTATATTACCCCCAATTCAATGTGCCCTCATTTTGTTCACCAACCTCTTGTGTGGGACCTTATCGAAGGTCTTATGAAAATCCAGATACACCACATCTACCGGTTCCCCTTTGTCTACTCCACTAGTTACATCCTCAAAGAACTCCAATATGTTTGTCAAACAGGATTTCCCTTTCATAAATCCATGTTGACTCTGCCCAATCTTACTATTAGTTTCTAAGTGCCCAGTTATTGCATCCTTTATAATAGATTCCTGCATTTTCCCAACTACTGATCTACCTGCCCGAGGAATGTTTGATGGGATATTGTAGAGGGAGCTTTACTCTTTATCTAACCCGTGCTTTACCTGCCCTAGGAGTGTTTGATGGGACAGTGCAGAAGCAGCTTTACACTGTATCAAACGTGGTCTGAATCTGCCCTGGGAGTGTTTGATGGGACAGTGTAGAGGCAGCTTTACTCTGCATCTAATACAAGCTGTACCTGCCCTGGGAGCATTTGATGGGACAGTGTAGAAGCAGCTTTAATTTGCATCTAATAGAAGCTGTACTTGCCCTGGGAGCATTTGATGGGGCATTGTAGAGGGAGCTTTGCTCTGTGTCTAAACTGTGCTGTACCTGCATTGGGAGTATTTGATGCGACCGTGTCGAGATAGCTTTACTCTATCTAACGCGAGCTGTACCTGCCCTGGGAGTGTTTGATGGGACATTGTAGAGGGAGCTTTAATCTGTATCTAACCCGTGCTGTACCTGTCCTGGGAGTGATTTGAATGTTGTGAGCGTTCCTGCCTCTACCACCCTTTAAGGGAGTGAGCTTCAGGTTTCAACCACCCTCTGGGTGAAAAAGTTTTTCCACAAATACCCTCTAAACCTCCTGCCCCTTACCTTGAAACGTTGCTCCCTGGTTATTGACCCCTCTACGAAGGGAAGAATTTCTTTTTTACCACCCTAGCTATGCCCCTCATAATTTTGTACACCTCAATCAGGTCCCGTCTCAGCCTTCTCTGCTCCAAGGAAAACAACCCCATCCTGTCCAGTCTCTCTTCACAGCTGAAACGCTCCAGCCCAGGTAACATCGTGGTGAATCTCCTCTGCACCCTCTCCAATGCAATCACATCCCTCCTATAGTGTGGCGACCAGAACTGCACACAGTATTCCAGCTGTGGCCTAACCAGCGTCTTGTACAGCTCCATCATAACCTCCCTGTTCGTATATTCTATGCCTCGGCTAATGAAGGCAAGTATCCAATATGCCTTTTTAACCACCTTATCTACCTGTCCTGCTGCCTTCAGGGATCTATGTACATGCACGCCAAGGGTCCGCTGTCCTTCCTAGGGTCCTACCGTTCATTGTGTATTCCCTTGCCTTGTTTGTCCTCCCAAAATGCATCCCCTCACACTTTTCAGAGTTAAATTCCATTTGCCACTGTTCTGCCAATCTAACCATCCCGCCTATATCGTCCTGTAGTCTGAGGCTTCCCTTCTCGCTATTTACCACTCCACCAATTTTCGTGTCATCTGCGAACTTACATTCATATCTAAATCATTAATGTACACTACAAACAGCAAAGGACCCAACACCGATCCCTGCGTTACACCACTGTACACAGGCTTCCAGTCACAAAAACAACCTTCGACCATCGCCATCTGTCTCCTGCCACTAATCCAATTTTGAATCCACTGTGCCAAATTGCCCTGGATCCCATGGCCTCTTACCTTCTTGACCAGTCTCCCATGTGGGACTTTATCAAAAGCCTTACTGAAGAGCATGTAGACGACATCAACTGCACTATCGTCATCCACACACCTAGTCACCCCCTCAAAAAATTCAATCAAATTGGTTAGATATGATCTCCCCCTGACAAAGCCATGCTGACTATCCCTGATTAATCCTTGCCTCTCCAAGTGGAGACTAATTCTGACCCTCAGAATTTTTCCCAATAATTTCCCTATCACTGATGTGAGGCTCACTGGCCTGTAATTCCCTGGTTTATCCCTACTACCCTTCTTGAACAATGGTACTACGTTAGCTGTTCTCCAGTCCTCTGGCACCTCCCCTGTGGTCAGAGAGGTTCTGAAAATTTGAGTCCGAGCCCCTGCAGTCTCCTCCCTTGCCTCACACAGCAGCCTGGGACACATCCCGTCAGGGCCTGGGGTTTTATCCACTTTTAAACCCGCTAAAACCGCTAGTACCTCCTCCCTCTCAATACTAATTTGTTCAAGTATATCACAATTCCCCTGCCTGATTTCTATGAAATATTCATTTCAGAGCTTTACTATGTTCCAGACATTGTCTGAACCTGCCCTGGGAGTATTTGATGGGACAGTGTAGAGAGAGTTTTTCTCTGTATCTAACCTGTGCTGTACCTGCCCTGAGAGTGTTTGATGTTACATTGTAGAGGGAGGTTCACTCTGTATCTACCCTGTGCTTTACCTGCCCTGGGAGAATTTGATGGGACAGTGTAAACGGAGCTTTAATCTGTATCTAATCCATTCTGCACCTGCTTTGGGAGTGTTTGATGGGCCAGTGTTGTTGCAGCTTTACTTTGTGTCTAAATCGTGTTGTGCCTGTCTTGGAAGGGTTTGATGGGACACTGTAGAGGCAGCTTTTGTCTGTATCTAACACATGCTGTACCTGCTCTGGGAGAGTTTGATGGGATAGTGTCGAGGGAGTTTTAATCTGTCTTACTCTTGTTCTGCCTGACCTGGATGGGTTTAATGGAACAGTGTAGAGAGAGCTTTACTCTATCAAACGTGGTCTGAACCTGCCCTGGGGGTGTTTTGCTGGGACAGTTCAGACGGAGATTTACTCTATCTAACCTGTTCTGAACCTTCCCCTAGGCAGTGTTTAACGTGACAGTGTAGGGGGAGCTTTAATCTGTATCAAACGTGATCTGAACCTGCCATGGGAGTGTTTGATGGGACAGTGCAGAGGGAGCTTTACTCTGTATCTAACCGCTGCTGTTCCTGCCCTGCGGGTGTTTGATGGGACAGTGTAGAGGAAGCTTTACTCTGTATCTACTCCATGCTGTACCTGCCCTGGTAGTGATAAATTGGACAGTGTTGATGCAGCTTTACTCTGTGTCTAACTCGTGCTCTGCCTGTCCTGGACGGGTTTGATGGGATAGTGGAAAGGGAGCTTTACTCTGTATCTTAACCGTGCTGTACCTGCCATAAAACAGTGAAGAGGGAGCTTCACTCTGTATCAAACGTGGTCTGAAACTGCCCTAGGAGTGTTTGCTGGGACAGTTAAGAGGAAGCTTCACTCTGTATCTACACCGTGCTGTACCTGCCCTGGGATTGTTCAATGGGACAGTGTAGAAGGAGCTTTACTCTGGATCTAACCCGTACTGTACCTGCCCTGGGAGTGTTTGATGGGACAGTGTAAAGGGAGCTTTACTCTGTATCTTAACCGTGCTGTACCTGCCATGGGGGAGTTTGATGGGACAGTGTTGAGGGGGCTTTACTCTGTTTCTAACCCCTGCTGTACATGCCCTTTAAATGTTTGATGGGACATTGAAGAGGGAGCTTCACTCTGCATCGAACACATGCTGTTCCTGCCCTGGGAGAATTTGATGAGACAGTTTAGAGGGAGCTTTACTCTGTATCTAACCCGTGCTGCACCTGCCCTGGGAGTGTTTGGCGGCACAGTTGAGAGGGAACCTTACTCTCTGTCAAACATGTTCTGAACATGCCCTGGGAGTGTTTGATGGGACTGTGTAGAGTGAGAATTACTTTGTATCTAACCTGCTGAAACTGCCCCGGGTGAGTTTGATGGGACATGGTAGAGGGAGCTTTATTCTGTTTCTACTCCTTGCAGTACCTGCCCTGAGATAGTTTGATGGGACAGCATAGAGGGAGCTTTACTCTGTATCTCACCCGTGCTGTATCTGCCCTGAGAGTGTTTGATGGGACAGTGTAGAGAGAGCTTTACTCTGTATCTAACCTGTGCTGTACCTGCCCTGTGAGAGTTTGTTGGGCCAGTGTAGAGGGACCTTTACTCTGTATCTAACCTTTGCTGAAACTGCCCTGGGAGTGTTTGATGGGACAATGCTGAGGGAGATTTACACTGTGTCTAAGTCGTGTTGTGCCTGCCCTGGGGGAGTTTGATGGGGCAGTGTTGGGGTAGATTTACTCTGCCTCTGACCTATTCTGCCCAATTGGTTTGTGCCGGTGTTTATTCCCCACACAAGCCTCCTCTCACCCCTCTTCATCTAATTCTATTAGCATAACCTTATATTCCTTTCTCCCTCATGTGTTTATCGAGCTTCTCCTTAAATGCATCTGTACTATCCGCCTCCACTACTCCCTGTGGTAGCGAGTTCCACATTCTCACCTCTCTTTGGGTGAAGAATTTCTCCTGAATTCTCCATTGGATTTATTAGTGACTATCTTATATTGATGATCTCCAGTTTTGCACTCCCACAAGTGGAAACATTTTCTCCACGACCACCCTTTAGAACCTTCTCATAATCTTTATGGGACTGTTTGGTGGGGCAGTGTCGAGGGAGCTTTACTCTGTATCTTACCCACTGTCCCTGCCCTTGGAATGTTTGGTGGGGCTGTACCCCACACCCCTCACTGTAACCCACTGATATACCTCACACCCCTACCTGTGACACACTGAAATAACTCACAAAACTCACTGCAATGCGCTGATATACCCCACACCACTCACTGTAACACTCTGATGTACTCCACACCCATCACTATAATAATCTGATATACCCCACACCCCTCACTATAAAACTCTGATATAAACCACACCCCTCACTGTAACACTCTGATATAACCCACACTCCTGATTATAACACTCTCTTACATACACCAAGGAAGGCAAATGGTGTGCTGGCCTTCATTACAAGAGGATTTGAGTACAGGAGTAAAGAAGTCTTGCTCCCTTTATATAGGCCTTGGTGATACCACATCTGGAGTGCTGTGTACAATTTTGGTCTCCTTACCTAAGGAAGGATATACTTGCCATAGAGGGAGTGCAACGAAGGTTCACGAGATTGATTCCTGGGAAGGCGGGACTGTCATATGAGAAGAGATTGAGTAAACTAGGCCTGTATTCTCTTCAAATCAGAAGAATGAGAGGGGATCTCATTGAAGCATAAAAAAATATTACAGGGCTTGATAGGTTGGATGCTGGGAG
Source organism: Squalus acanthias (assembly GCA_030390025.1). Taxonomy (NCBI): domain Eukaryota; kingdom Metazoa; phylum Chordata; class Chondrichthyes; order Squaliformes; family Squalidae; genus Squalus; species Squalus acanthias. Next base: position 5,905,763 of record JASTWF010000034.1, on the reverse strand, counting down.
AATGTTTCCCTTGGCTGGGGCGTCTCGAACCAGGGGCCAAAGCCTCATGATAAAGGGTAGGCCATTCAGGACTGAGATGAGAAGCATAGAAACATCGAAGATAGGAGCAGGAGTAGGCCATTCGGCCCCTCGAGCCTGCTCCGCCATTCAATGCGATCATGGCTGATCATCCAAATTCAGTACCCTGTCCCTGCTTTCTCCCCATATCCCTTGATCCCCTTAGCCTTAAGAAATATATCTAACTCTAATAAAGACATTTCTTCACACAGAGGGTGGTGAATCTTTCGAATTCTCTACCCCAGAGGGCTGTGGAGATTCAGTCATTGGTTATATTCAAAACAGAGGTCGATAGTTTTTTGACTACTAAGGGCATCAAGGGATATCGAGATAAGGCCGGTGAAAGGAATTGAGGGAGAAAATCAGCCATGATCTCATTGAATGGCGGAGCAGGCTCAAGGGGTCGAATGGCCTACTCCTGCTCCTATTTCTTACATTCTTATGTTCTTAAACCTCTCACTGTAACACACCGTTTTACCCCACGCCCCTCACTGTAACACTCTCTGATAACTCCATACCCCTCGCTGTAACGCTCTGATATACCCGACACCCATCAATGTAAAACACTCATATAAACCCACACCCCTGATTGTAACACTGTTATACACCACATCTCTCACTGTAACACTCTGTTATACCCGACACCGCTCATTGTATTACTGTGATGTACCAAGCACCCCTCACTATAGCACTCTGTTATACACCACACCCCTCATTGTATAAACCTGATGTACCCCACACCCCTCACTGTAGCACTTTGATGTAAACCCACTCCCCTGACTATAACACTCTGATATACCCCACACATCCCTTACTGTAGCACACTGATATACATCACACACCTCTCTGTACCACTCTGATATACCCCTTCCCTCTATGTTAATAAAGGAAGGAATCACTGTAATACAGAGAATTGATGCTGGGTCAAAAGATCAGGATAATGAAACTGTTTGGGTGGAGATAAGGAATAATAAGGGGAAAAAGCACTAGTGGGCATCGTCTATAGGCCTCCGAACAGTTGCAACTCTGTTGGACGGAGTATCAATCAAGAAATAGTTGAGGCTTGTAATAAGGGAACATGTATAATTATGGGGGATTTTAACTATCATATTAATTGGACAAATCAAATTGGGCAGCGTTGTCTTGAAGATGAGTTCATTGAGTGTATTAGGGATGGGTTTCTTGAGCAGTATGTAACTGAACCGACCAGGGGGCAAGCAACCTTAGATCTGGTCCTGTGTAACGAGACAGGATTAATTAAAAATGTCCGAGTAAAGAATCCCCTTGGAATGAGTGACCATAACATGGTTCAATTCCATATTCACTTAGAGGGTGAGAAGGTTGGATCTCAAACAAGCGTGCTAAGCTTGAATAAAGGAGACTATGAAGGTATGCGAGCGGAATTGAGGAGAGTGGATTGGGAAAATAGATTAAAGGGTAAGATGATACATGATCAGTGGTGTACATTTAAGGAGTTATTTTACAACTTCCAAAAAAATATATTCCACTGAGAAGAAAAGGGTGTAAAAGAAAAGACAGTCATCCGTGCCGAAGTAAAGAAATTAAGGATAGTATTCGACTAAAAACAAGGGTTTGTAGGGTCGCCAAATCTAGTGGGAGGATAGAGGATTGGGAAAACTTTAAAAGACAGCAAAAAATAACAAAAAGATTGATTAAGAAAGGGAAGATAGATTATGAAAGTAAATTAGCAAAAAATATAAAAACAGAAAGTAAGAGTTTTATAGTTATATAAAATGAAAAAGGGTGGCTAAAGTAAATGTTGGTCCCTTAGAGGATGAGACCGGGAAATTAATGGTGGGAAATATGGAGATGGCAAATACACTGATTTAATATTTTGTATCAGTCTTTACAGTAGAGGATACTAAGAATATCCCAACACTGGACAAACAGGGGGCTATGGGGGGGAGGAGCTAAACACGATCAAAATCACTAAGGAAGTGGTACTCGGTAAAATAATGGGACTCAAGGCGGATAAATAACCTGGGCCTGATGGCTTACATCCTAGGGTCTTGAGGGAAGTGACGGTAGGGATTGTGGATGCATTGGTAATTATTTTCCAAAACTCCCTGGATGCAGTAAAGATCCCAGCAGACTGGAAACATGCTAATGTAACACCCTTATTTAAAAACGGCAGTAGACAGAAGGCTGGAAACTATAGACCGGTTAGCCTAACATCTGTGGTAGGTAAAATGTTGGTGTCCATTATTAAGGAGACAGTAACGGGACATTTGGATAATCATAATTTAATAGGACAAAGTCAGTATGGTTTTATGAAGGGGAAGTCATGTTTGACAAATTTGCTGGAGTTCTTTGAGTATTTAACATACAGGGTGAATAAAGGGGAACCAGTGGATTTAGACTTCCAAAAGGCATTTGACAAAGTGCCACACAAAAGATTATTGCTTAAGGTAACAAATCACAGGATTGGGGGAGGGGGTAATCTGGCATGGATAGAGGATTGGCTATCTAACAGAAGGCAGAGAGTTGGGATAAATGGTTCATTCTCAGACTGGCAATCAGTAACTAGTGGTGTTCCACAGGGGTCAGTGCTGGGTCCCCAACTCTTTACAATCTATATTAACGATTTGGAGGAGGGGCCGAGTGTAACATATCAACGTTTGCAGATGATACTAAGATGGGAGGGAAAGTAGTGAGTGAGGAGGACATAAAAAATCTGCAAGGGGACATCGACAGGGTAAGTAAGTGGGCAGAGATTTGGCAGATGGAATACAATACTGGAAAGTGTGAGGTTATGCACTTTGGCAGGAAAAATAGTCGAGCAAGTTATTATCTTAATGGCAAGAAACTGGAAAGTACTGAAGTGCAAAGGGATCTGGGGGTCCTGGTGCACGAAACTCAAAAGGTTAGTATGCAGTTGCAGCAAGTGATTAAGAAGGCCAATGGAATGTTCACATTCATTGCTAGGGGGATAGAATATAAAAATAGGGAGGTATTGCTTCAGTTGTACAAGGTATTGGTGAGACCGCATCTGGAATACTGCATACAGTTTTGGTGTCCCTACTTAAGAAAATACATACTTGCTCTCGAGTCAGTACAAAGGAGGTTCACTCGGTTTATCCCGGGGATGAGGGGATGGACATATGAGGAGAGGTTGGGTAGATTGGGACTCTACTCATTGGAGTTCAGAAGAATTAGAGGCGATCTTATTGAAACATATAAGATTGTGAAAGGTTTGGATCGGGTGGATGCGGGGAGGATGTTCCCGATGATGGGTGAAACTAGAACTAGGGCGCATAGTCTTAGAATAAGGGGCTGCTCTTTCAAAACTGAGATGAGAAGGAACTGCTTCACTCAGAAGGTGGTAGGTCCATGGAATATGCTGCCCCAAAAAGCTGTAGAAGCTACATCATTACATAAATTTAAAACAGAAATAGGCAGTTTCCTAGAAGTTAAGGGTTACGGGGAGCGGGCAGGAATTTGGACATGAGTCTAGGTTCGGATTGGTCATGGCCCTGTGGGCAGCGTAGCGGGCCCAGGGGCCGTGTAGCCTGATCCTGCTCCTGTTTCGTGTGTACAATTCTGTTAGGTTCAGGCGATGGTTCTGTGATAGTAGATTGGCGGTTAGGATCAGATCAGCCATGATCTTATTGAATGGAGGAGCAGGCTCGAGGGGCCAATTGGCCTACTCCTGCTCCTATTTCTTATGTTCTTATCTTCTTACTTTAATCATCTCTTAGATATTCCAATCCTCTCCCTGTAATGCTCTAATATACCGCACACATCTCGCTGTAACACTTTGATATACGCAAAAACCATCTATGTAACACTATGATATACCCCACACCGCTCACGGTAACACGATGATATACCCCAAACACCTCACTGCAACATGTTGATATTCCCCACACCCCTCACTGTAACACTGATATACCCCACACCCCTCACTGTAACACTGATATACCCCACACCCCTCACTGTAACACACTGATATACCCCACACCCCTCACTGCAACACTGATATACCCCACACCCCTCACTGTAACACTGATATACCCCACACCCCTCACTGTAACACTATGATATACCCCACACCCCTCACTGTATCACTGATAAACCCCACACCCCTCACTGTAACATACTGATAAACCCCACACCCCTCACTGTAACACTGTGATGTACCCCACATACCTCACTAGAACAGGCTGATAAACCCCACACGACTCACTGTAACTCTCTGATATACCCCACACACCTCACTGTAACACTCGGATATACCCCACACGACTCACTGTAACTCTCTGATATACCCCACACACCTCCGTACAACACTCTGATAAACCCCGCACCCCTCATTGTAACACTCTGATACACCCCTCAATGTAATTCTCTCTTACATACTGATACACCCCACGCCACTCACTGTTGTCACTGCCACTTTAATCCCATGGGCTACAAGCACCTTTTTTAATGATTGGGAAATTGGGAAAGTGTGAGTAATATCATTCATACAACGATAGAATTGGAGATCCAAGTGGTGTTGACAATTTGTTTATCGTACTTGACGCCCCGCTCTGATCACAGGCCTCATCTGGTTTCAATCAATGAATTAGAAAATCATTGATTTGAATCCTATTTTATTATTTCGGTGTATTTGTTATCAGGCTAGGGTTGACACTATCAAGGGTGGTATCACTTGCCCATCCCTAGTTCCCCATGAGAAAATGGTGGGCCTTCATCTTGAGCCGCTGCAGTCCGTGTGGTGAAGGTGCTCCCACAATACTGTTGTGGAAGGATTTTCAAGCTTTTGACCTAGTGACGATGAAAGAACAGCGATAAATTTGAAGAGCCGCCATCTTTGTGCCGGGCAGCAGAACCGCCATCTTTGTGCAGGGCCCCAGGGCCGCAATCTTTGTTCGCAGGCCCAGAGCCGCAATCTTTGTGTGGAGCCACAGAGCCGCAATCTTTGTTCGCAGGCCCAGAGCCGCAATCTTTGTGTGGAGCCACAGAGCTGCCATCTTTGTGCAGGGCCCGAGAGCTGCCATCATTATGCAGGGCCCCGGATCCGCCATCTTTGTGCGGGGACCCGGAGCCGCCATCTTTGTGCGGAGCCCCAGAGCCGACAGCATTGTGCGGGTCACCAGAACTGCCATCATTGTGCGGGCCCCAAGAGCCGGCGTCTTTGTGCGGGGCCGCGGAACCGCCATCTTTGTGCGGGGCCCCGGAGCCGCCATCTTTGTGCTGGGCCCAGGATCCGCCATCTTTGTGTGGGGCCCCGGACCCGCCATCTTTGTGCTGGGCCCAGGATCCGCCATCTTTGTGCTGGGCCCCGGAGCCGCCATCTTTGTGCGGGGGGCCACAATATTCGGCCCAGGGAACTGCCAACTCTCAGGCTGCAAAGTCTCCGCTTCTTCTCATCCTTTAATGAATTTTGCAATCAGAGTAAAGGGATATTTCCCCACATTCTTCAACTGCTGTCTGAACTTAGTCTGGGTCACGGCGTAAATCCCAGTGTTTGTGCAGCAACTCAGCAGCTGCAGCATGAAACCCAGTTCCAGTACATAATATGGTAGAAATACAGACTGATACCCCAAATACCACATCCGGCTCCATATAGAATACACCATAAACACTGCCCATAACAGGATGAAATTGCCGGAGATAACAAGCAGTAAAATGATGGATTTCCTGCGGCTCTCCATCTCTGGGTCTCTGGGACTCTCCCCACTGCTGGGACCCCGGAGTCTCCTGCGGGCTCTGCTGGCCACTAAAATGTGTCTGACGGTGACAGCATTGAGCAGCAGAATCACCACAAATGGGACACACGGGGTGAGAATATAATGAAGGAGCTCGATTGTTCCCCAGACCCGTGAATTCTCAAGATCGATTGTGACATCACAAAACCAGGGGTTGTTCCAAAGCACATACTGATCTGTCAACATAAAATACCAGAAGATGTTCTTTAAACCGCTCAGCACAGTCACTGTTCCCAGAACCACAGCCGCCGTTTTCTCGGTGCAATATTTAGTTTTCAGCTTCTGGCAACAAATGGCCACAAATCGATCAAAGGTGAAAGTGACGGTGAACCAGACAGAACAGTCTGTGGCTGCGAACAGCAGGACGGCGTGGATATTACACACGGGATGGACCGCACGAAATCAAACTGTTCCCAATAAACAATCGGAATGTGCCTCAATATCAGGTCGAGGATAACGACCAGTAGATCCGCCGCTGCCATGGCCACCAGGTAGCGAGTGACACATTTGGAGAGACCGCACTTTCCCCGAGACAGGATCACAATCGTCACTAAGTTCACTGTGAGGAAGGGAAATAAACAGGGAAATTATTCATCAGGCTGGGAGCAAAAGCAGCAGTTTGAGGGAATTCGGGGTGAAATCTGCAACTCATTACCGACATTGAATGATATAATATAATCCTATTACCTGTGGAGCTGAATACAGGGCTTATTGTAAGAATAATCGGGAATACATTGTGGAATCAATAACTGAAATGGGAATAAATACAATATGAAAGTAACAGATGTTTGATCAAGGAGAGATTAAATGATCGATCTACATTTAGCCCAGCAGACAAAAGCACCGCCCGAGGTACCAGGGACACAAAGGACCAGACCCTCTCAGGAAGCCTTCGTGTCCCGGGATCAGTCAGCATTTGGAGCGGTGCAGTTCGCTTCTGTGCCCCTGTGTTAGGGAGGGGGAAATCCCGCTTGGATTCCTGCTCCTGGTCAGAATATCCATTCTATTTAGAACTGAAAATGAATGCAACAGCAAAATACAGAAACTGCAACCTTGGCATGCAATAATTACAGGCAATTGTATGTAAAATGTACGGATGTAATACGACAATGCTAAGATAATAAATACAAGTGCACTGCAGTTATAAAGATAACTGGGCTGTCAGATATGTTTTGAAGATTGAGTTTACTGCATTTTTGTTGAAATACACAAATTCTAGCTAATTGAAAGGAAGATTTGCCAAGTAACATTGCAAATAATGGACTCTGAATTAAAGTAAATAGTGATGATTGACCAGGTAATGTCCCACTAAATGCATGTATCAGTATCGAAATCAGACAATTTATCCACAGGCAAAGTGCCGCCGAATGCTGTTGTAAAGTATCTGAACACAAGTGGAAGAGATTTATCCTTGAACTTTTAAACCTGTTGTTTCCAACTTGTGGAGAGAATATTAGACGAGAAGATATCAAAGGATGTTCTTATCCTCAGTACTTCAGTTACAATCAGCTGGGATTGTTTATCCTGAAGTACAGCAGGAGGCAATAGAGAATCACTCTGGGTCTCACTGACAGATCCACTGAACTGTGACAGACGGGCATGGGATCCAATTGCAAATTCAAAACAATGATCAGAAAGAAATGTATTGAAATCTGGCTGAATGAACGTTTTGTGAGAATGTAAATTATCCTTGTAATCCTACTTTAACCATCAGAAGCAGTGCCAATAATGCAGAACTGGAGAGGGTGGGAAAGGAGACACTGACTGGAACTGAATGATTGGCGGATATTTCAGACATTTAAAGATGTGGATGTGATCTGCCAGGATTTGTTCCTGTGACTCTGTAAGTAACCATACCGAGCATTAGGTGAAATCAAAAGCAAAATACTGCCCGATACTGGAAATCTGAAATGAAAACAGAAAATGATGGAAATACTCAGCGGGTCAGACAGCATCTGTGGAGAGAGAGAGAAACAGAGTTAACGTTTCAGGTCGATGGCCTTTCGCCATTAGGTGAAAAGTCTCCTAAACCAAGACAGCATTCTTCTGACCTGATACAAATGTTCAGTGTCGGTAGCAGACTGAAATTCGTTAAATAAAGAGTCACCACCAATAAATTTACTTGAGTTGAACATTTGAATCTTGGTAACACGAAATCACCTTCAGAATCAATAGCTGACAGCAGCGCGGATGGGATGGGGAACGACAGAGAGAGAAACACAGATAATCATGGGGGGAAACGTCGGTTGGTTAGCACCTCCCCTGAGCACCTTCGGGGGGGGGGAGGGGTAACGGGGCGATAGGAGCTTAGCGCCCGAGCGCGGCTATTTTAGCGCCGCTCATGAAATTGACCAGTCATTTTGCGCTGGCACTAAACACTGCCGCCACGATCTCCTGCGCCTGCAGATCGTGACATCAGTCGAGCGTGCAATGCCCTGGTAGCGCCCCGGACTGAAAATTGAGTCGCGTGCCCTGCCTCAGCCCCTGCCGCTAGGAACGACACGTAGATGGGGAATGTTTTCAAGTCGGGAAGGGGCTGGGGGAGCGCTATTTAAAGGCGGTTGCCTCCTGCCGTTTCTTGTCGGCGAAATTTTTGTTACATGCAGGTTGAGAGACGTCTGGAGAGATTCGACGCTCACCGAAGGAGTTTTGGGTCCTGAGCACCAATTTGGAGGTTCATTTTTATTTCACCTTCCTTCTAACGATATTAAGAAGCTTCGATGGGGGCTGCACTAACTTGAGGCGTCATCGTCCAGCTTCACCTTCGGAGGCAGCAGAGGCGCAGAGAGAGAGAGAGTGGCAAACGCGACCAGAGGGTGTGTGACCACAGACAGCTCATACTCGCCATTAATGCCCGCTATCCTGGGAGCAGCCACAATGCTTTTATTCTGCGCCAGTCCGGTGTTGCACACATCTTCCAACCACCGTGTCAACATAGTGGATGGCTCCTCGGGGACAAGGGTTATCCACTCTGCACCTGGCTGATGACACCGATCCATAACCCCAACACCCCTGTCGAACTGCAATACAATAAGAGCCATAGCGCCACCAGGAACATGATAGAGCAGGCGTTCGGTGTCTTGAAACAACGGTTCCGCTTTCTAGATCACTCAGGAGGAGCCCTGCAATACTCTCCCGAGCGAGTCTCCCTCTTGATTGTTGTGTGCTGCATGCTTTATAACATTGCAATCATGAGGACCCAACCATTGCCACCAGGGATTGGTGCACCACCTGAGGAGGAGGAGCAAGAGGGAGAGGAGGAGGAGGACGAGTAGCAGGAGGATGAAGAGGAGAATCAGCAGCACCAAAGTGGGAGGGAGGCGCACAATGTTGCCACTGCAAGGGCCGTCCGTGAACAGCTCATAAGACACCGATTCTAACCCCTTAATGAGAAGATGGCTTCTGTGATGAAGAAGCACATCATTGAAAGCATCCCGCACACACTGTTGCTGGACAAAGCTGCAATGAGTCAAATCAGAAAAGATGTAAAGTAACAATTAAAAAAATTAGTTGTGTTACCAACTCTGTGTCATTTATTCAGGACAAACAAATTGAAACAAACACAACAATTCATGAACTAACAGAACTCGTTCTCACAACATGGAGATGAGCCGGAAAACTGTCAACAAATAGTTGAATTGCCATTACTGTGTGCAGCCATGTGTTTGGCAGAGGTGCCTACCATAGTTGAATAGCCATTACTGTGTGCAGACATGTGTTTGGCAGAGGTGCCTACCATAGTTGAATAGCCATTACTGTGTGCAGACATGTGTTTGGCAGAGGTGCCTACCATAGTTGAATAGCCATTACTGTGTGCAGACATGTGTTTGGCAGAGGTGCCTACCATAGTTGAATAGCCATTACTGTGTGCAGACATGTGTTTGGCAGAGGTGCCTACCATAGTTGAATAGCCATTACTCTGTGCAGCCATGTGTTTGGCAGATGTGCCTTACACAGTTGAAGAGCCATTACTGTGTGCAGACATGTGTTTGGCAGAGGTGCCTATCATAGTTGAAGAGCCATTACTGTGTGCAGACATGTGTTTGGCAGAGGTGCCTATCATAGTTGAATAGCCATTACTGTGTGCAGACATGTGTTTGGCAGAGGTGCCTATCATAGTTGAAGAGCCATTACTGTGTGCAGCCATGTGTTTGGCAGAGGTGCCTATCATAGTTGAACAACCATTACTGTGTGCAGCCATGTGTTTGGCAGAGGTGCCTACCATAGTTGAATAGCCATTAATGTGTGCAGACATGTGTTTGGCAGAAGTGCCTATCCTAGTTGAATAGCCATTACTGTGTGCAGACATGTGTTTGGCAGATGTGCCTATCATAGTTGAATAGCCATTACTGTGTGCAGACATGCGTTTGGCAGATGTGTCTATCCTAGTTGAATAGCCATTACTGTGTGCAGACATGTGTTTGGCAGAGGTGCTTTCATAGTTGAATTGCCATTACTGTGTGCAGACATGTGTTTGGCAGAGGTGCCTATCATAGTTGAATAGCCATTACTGTGTGCAGCCATGTGTTTGGCAGATGTGCCTATCATAGTTGAATAGCCATTACTGTGTGCAGACATGTGTTTGGCAGAGGTGCCTATCTTAGTTGAATAGCCATTAATGTGTGCAGCCATGTATTTGGCAGGTGTGCCTACCACAGTTGAATAGCCATTACTGTGTGCAGGCAGGTGTTTGGCAGATATGCCTATCATAGTTGAATAGCCATTACTGTGTGCAGACATGTGTTTGGCAGATGTGCCTATTATAGTTGAATAGCCATTACTATGTGCAAAAATTGTTTGGCAGATGTGCCTATCATAGTTGAATAGCCATTACTGTATGCAGACATGTGTTTGGCAGATGTGCCTATTATAGTTGAATAGCCATTACTGTGTGCAGACATGTGTTTGGCAGATGTGCCTATTATAGTTGAATAGCCATTACTGTGTGCAGACATGTGTTTGGCAGATGTGCCTATCATAGTTGAATAGCCATTACTGTGTGCAGCCAGTGTTTGGCAGATGTGCCTATCATAGTTGAATAGCCATTACTGTATGCAGACATGTGTTTGGCAGATGTGGCTATCATAGTTGAATAGCCATTACTGTGTGCAGACATGTGTTTGGCAGATGTGCCTATCATAGTTGAATAGCCATTACTGTGTGCAGACATGTGTTTGGCAGATGTGCCTATCACAGTTGAATAGCCATTACTGTGTGCAGACATGTGTTTGGCAGATGTGCCTACCACAGCTGAATAGCCGTTATGTGCAGCCATGTGTTTGGCAGATGTGCCTCCCATTGTATATTTTTATTCGTTTATGGGATGTGGGCTTCGCTGGCATGGCTAGCATTTATTGCCCATCCCTCGTTGCCCTTGAGAAGGTGGTGGTGAGCTGCCTTCTTGAACCGCTGCAGTCCGTGTGGTGAAGGTACTCCCACATTGCTGTTAAGTAGGGAGTTACAGGATTTTCACCCAGCGATGATGAAGGATCGGCGATATACTTCTAAGTCAGGATGGTGTGTGACTTGGAGGGGAACTTGGAGGTGGTGGTGTTCCCATGCGCCTGCCCTTGTCCTTCTAGGTGGAAGAGGTCGCTGGTTTGGGAGGTGCTGCCGAAGAAGCCTTGGTGAGTTGCTGTAGTGTATCTTGTTGAATAGCGGTTAATGTGTGCAAGGTGTGGGATGTGGATGTGTGTTTTATGAAATGGCCATAGGTTTGAATGAGTGCTGGGCATTTGGGTTTGTAAATCCTCTGGGCAAAGAGTGAAGTTGAGATGGAGGGATGTAGAGGTTTGGAAAAGCAGGTACTCACCCTGACCACCCGAGTGAGCTCGTTGAACTTCTTCTGACATTGGGTGTGGGTCCTGGGCACCAGGCCCCTCGGGGAGATGTGCTGAGCCACCTCCCTCCACACTCTTCTAAACTCCCGGGGCAATGGCCTCCTGCACCTCACAGGGAACAACACTGCCCATCGCCGTTCCACAGCGCCAACCAGAGCCACCAAAGCCTCGTCGCTCAAGCCCCTAGCTCTTTCTCTGGGCCTCTCCATTACTTAGAATTAATAACTGGACATAGATCCTTACTAGGAACGCCGACAGCAGTGAGGAGGGGATAGTACATACTTTGTATATCATACCATATTCCTAATATCCTAAGCATTTCACCCCAATCTATGCCTTCCCTTCTGTGAGTGTCTGGTGGTCTTTGTGCTGGGGGCAGCGCGCTGACTGTGTGAGGTGACACAGTGAAGGGAGCTCCTTATTTAGAGCAGAGGGAAATCCCCGAGTGACATCATTAGGCCTCACTGTAACTGGCATTAATTACAGTCATTGAACAAACAGACTCATTGAACCATTGTCATCACAACACTTTACTCAACTACCTCCTCTTTCACTATGACTTTGGCAGCAGATTCTTCCTTGCTAAAGACAGATGCAAAGTATTCATTTACTATCTCAGCCATGCCCTCTGCCTCCATTCGTAGGTCTCCTTTTTGGCCCTTAATCGGCCCCACCCCTCCTCTTACTGCCCGTTTAGTATTTATATGCCAAAAGAAGACTTTTGGATTCCATTTTATGTTAGCTGCCAATCTATTCTAATACTCTCTCTTTGCCCCTCTTATTTCCTTTTTCACTTCCTCCCTGAACTTCCTATATTCAGCCTGGTTCTCACTTGTATTCTGAACTTGACATCTGTCATACGCCCCTTTTCTCTGCTTCCTCTTACTCTCTATCTTCCACTATCTCTTTCGTCATCCAGGGAGCTCTGGCTTTGGTTGCCCTACCTTTCCCCCTCGTGGGAATGTACCTCGATTGTACCTGAATCATCTCTTCTTTAAAGGCAGCCCATTGTTCAATGACAGTTTTGCCTGCCAATCTTTGATTCCTTTTACCCAAGCCAGCTCGGTTCTCAACCCACTGAAATTGGCCCTCCCCCAATTAAGTATTTTTACTCTAGATTGCTCCTCGTCCTTTTCCATAGCTAATATAAACCTCATGATACTACGATCACCGTTCCCTGAATGCTCCCTTACTGAAATCTTCTCCACTTCACCTACCTCATTCCCCAGAACCAGATCCAGCAATGCCTCCTTCCTCTTTGGGCCAGAAATGCACCAATCAAGAAAGTTCTCTTGAACTCACTAAGGAAATTCTTCCCCTCTCTTCCCTTTATACGATTACTATCTCAGTCTATATTAGGATAACTGAAGTCCCCCATTATTACCACTCTATATTTCTTCCACCTCTCTGCAATTTCCCTGCAAATTTGCTCCTCTATTTCCTTCCCACTAGTTGGTGGCCTATAGAAGCGTTTTACAGCCAATGATTCTGCCATTCCCATTTGGAACATTTAACCTCTCCTGCCTTCCACCCTATCACAGACCATCTCTTTTGTTCATTCCTCCCCCCTTTCCCTGTCCCTACACCTGCTTACAATCTGTTACATCTCTAACTTTTTCCAGTTCTGCCGAAGGGTCACAGACCTGAAACGTTAACTCTGTTTCTCTCTCCACGGATGCTGCCTGACCTGCTGAGTGTTTCCAGCATTTTTTGTTGTTATTTCAGATTTCCAGCATCTGCAGTATTTTGCTATTGCAAGGTCGAAGATAAAAGAGAAAGAAAGACTTTCACGACCACCGGACGTCTCGAAGCGTTTTGCAGCCAATGAATACTTTTGAAGTGTAGTCACTGTTGTCAGGTGAGAAACGCGGCAGCCAATTTGCGCACAGCAAGCTCCCACAAACAGCAATGTGATAATGCCCAGATTAATAGTTTTTGTTATGTTGATTGAGCGATAATTATTGGCCAGGACACCGGGGATAACTTCACTACTCTTCATCGAACTAGTGCAACGGGATCTTTTACGTCCACCTGAGAGAGCAGTTTAACATCTCATCTGAAAGACGGCACCTCCAACAGTGCAGCACTCCCTCAGTACTGCACGGGAGTGTCAGCCTAGATTTATGGGCTCAAGTCCCTGGAGCTTGGAACCCACAACCTCTGACTGAGAGGCGAGTGTGCTACCTACTGAGCCACAGCTGACACTGTCAGATGGGTTTACAGAGCATGTGTGTAAACGCACGAAGCGTGGTCAATAAGGTGGGTGAGCTGCAGGCGCAAATAGCCACATAGGAAAATGATGTCGTGACGATAACAGAGACCTGGCTCAAAAAGGGCAGGATTGGGTACTAAATATTCCTGGATATAAGATGTTCGGGAAAGATAGGGAAGGAAAGAAAGGAGGTGGATTAGCAGTATTGATTAAGGAGAATATTAGTGCTGGAGAAAGAGGATGTCTTCGAGGGGTCAAGGACAGAATCTATTTGGTTAGAGTTAACAAACAATAGAGGTACCATTACACTGCTCCCACCTCAATCCAGGAATGTGATTCCCAGGGCTGCCTAGATTACACTGCTCCCACCTCAATCCAGGAATGTGATTCCCAGGGCTGCCTAGATTACACTGCTCCCACCTCAATCCAGGAATGTCATTCCCAGGCACAGCCTAGATTACACTGCTCCCGCCTCAATCCAGGAATGTCATTCCCAGGGCTGCCTAGATTACACTGCTCCCACCTCAATCCAGGAATGTGATTCCCAGGGCTGCCTAGATTAAACTGCTCCCGCCTCAATCCAGGAATTTCATTCCCAGGGTTGCCTACATTACACTGCTCCCGACTCAATCCAGGAATTTGATTCCCACTTCATTTCTCAATTGCCTGAAACTAGAACAAGAACAAGAACAACATGTTTCTAAAGGTTGAGCTTACCCAGACAAACATGTCATGGTGTTTGACCGAGGGGAAGAATAATTAAAAGGAGCAAAGGGTTGACACCAAGGAATCAAAGGAAAACGCTTAAAATATTAACCGCTGAGATAAATACCCTGTAACCACCTTAATACTCCATAAACACGCTGGAAACATTGTATTCTCGGATATTCATACTCACAGAATCATAACTATCAGTCAACATTCCCGAATCCTCCATCACCATCCCAGGGTCTGCACAGACCCACCAGAGGTGGGGACACAGTCGGGAGGGAGAAAACCTGTGAGTCCTCAACATTGCCTGAGGATTTAATGAAGTCTGATGGCTTCCAGTCAGACATGGGCAAGGTAACTTCCTGCTGATTACCACCTACCGCCCTCCCTCAGCTGTTGAATCGGCACATCTTCATGCTGAACACCAGCTGATGGGAGCACCGAGAGCAGAAAGGGCGCAAATTATACTCTGGGTCGGGAGGGGGAAACTTCAATGTTCATCACCAAGAGTGACTCGGAAGTACCATCATTAACCGAGCGCTGAAGAACACAGCTGCCAGACTGGGATTGCAGCAGGTGGTGGGTGAACCAAGATGAGAGATTAGCCTGCTTGACCTCGTCCTCACCAACCTACTTATCGCATATGCATCTGTCTATATTGGTAGGACTGACCACTGCACAATATTTGTGGAGAATAAGTCTCGCCTTCACCCTGAGGCCACCCTCCATCATATCATGTGCATCTACCATGGTGATCAATGGAATGAAATTAGACAGAGACAAGCGATCCCACAACCAACAGATCAAATTATTTCAAAGCTGTCATATTCTGTCGTGAATGGTAATGAACATTTAAACAGTTTCCACATACCCCTGAAAATTTCTCCTTTTCAAGCAGATATCCAATTACCTTTTGGAAGTTTACGTTAAGAAAGAAAGAATTGCATTGATATAGCGCTTTTCACAACCCTGGGATGTACCAAAGCGCTTTACAGCCAATGAAGTACTTTTGAAGTGTAGTCACTGTTGTAATGTATGAAACGCGGCAGCCAATTTGCGCACAGCAAGCTCCCACAAACAGCAATGTGATAATGACCACATAATCTGCTTTAGTGATGTTGATTGAGATAAATATTGGCCAGAACACCGGGGTTAACTCTGCTGCTCTTCAATATAATTCCATGGGATCTTTCACCTCCACCTTAGAGAAAAGACGGGGCCTCGTTTTAACGTCTCTTCCGAAAGACGGCCACTCCGACAGTGCAGTGCTCCCTCAGTACTGCCCCTCTGACAGTGCAGTACTCCCCCAGTACTGCCCCTCTGACAGTGCAGTGCTCCCTCAGTACTGCCCCTCCAACACTGCAGTACGCCCTCAGTACTGCCCCTCTGACTGTGCAGTACTCCCCCAGTACTGCCCCTCCAACACTGCAGCGCTTCCTCAGTACTGCCCCTCCGACAGTGCAGTACTCCCTCAGTACTGCCCCTCTGACTGTGCAGTACTCCCCCAGTACTGCCCCTCCAACACTGCAGTACTCCCCCAGTAATGCCCCTCTGACTGTGCAGTACTCCCTCAGTACTGCCCCTCCGACAGTGCAGTGCTCCCTCAGTACTGCCCCTCCGACAGTGCAGTGCTCCCTCAGTACTGCCCCTCCGACAGTGCAGTGCTCCCTCAGTAATGCCCCTCCGACAGTGCAGTGCTCCCTCAGTACTGCCCCTCCGACAGTGCAGTGCTCCCTCAGTACTGCCCCTCCAACACTGCAGTACTCCCTCAGTACTGCCCCTCTGACTGTGCAGTACTCCCCCAGTACTGCCCCTCCAACACTGCAGCGCTTCCTCAGTACTGCCCCTCCGACAGTGCAGTACTCCCTCAGTACTGCCCCTCTGACTGTGCAGTACTCCCCCAGTACTGCCCCTCCAACACTGCAGCGCTCCCTCAGTACCGCCCCTCCAACACTGCAGCGCTTCCTCAGTACTGCAGTGCCGTGTTAGCCTAGATTTCTGCACTCACGTCGCTGGAGTGGGACTTGAACCCACAACCTTCTAACACAGAGCCGAGAGTGCTATGAGCTGAGCCGATTGAATCTGCTTCCACCAGACTTTCAGAGTTCATTCCATCATAAAAACTCACTGTGTGACCAAAGTTCTTCTCATCTGCCCCGTTTCATTTACCAATTATCTTATATCTGTGCCCTTTTGGTAATGACATGACAAGGAGTGGAAACAGTTTCTCCTTTCTTATTGCATCAAAACCCCTCATCATTTTGAACACTTCTTTTCAATCTCCCCCTAACCTTCTCTGCTATAAGGAGAACAATCCCAGCTTCTCTCGTCTCCCCACATAACTGAAATCCCTCATCCCTGGAGTCATTATGGTAAATTTTCTCCACACAAGTGGCAGACGCTGACCACCTCCAAGAAGAGGGAGTCTAACCACCTCCACTTGACAGTCAACGGCATTTACATCACCGAATCCTGAAACATCAAAATCCTAAGGATCGCCATTGATCAGAAACTCAACTGGACCAGCCACATAAATGCAGTGGCTACTACAGCAGGTCGATTTGTTTGCAGCGTTTTGAATCTTTAAAAAGGCTGTGTGACTGGTCCTGTCTCTTAAAAAAGCCTGTGTGACTGGTCCTGTCTCTTTAAAAAGCCTGTGTGACTCGTCCTGTCGCTTTAAAAAGCCTGTGTGACTGATCCTGTCTCTTTAAAAAGCCTGTGTGACTGGTCCAGTCTCTTTAGAAAGCCTGTGTGAATGGTCCTGTCTCTTTAAAAAGCCTGTGTGACTGGTCCTGTCTCTTTAAAAAGCCTGTGTGACTGGTCCTGTCCCTTTAAAAGCCTGTGTGACTGGTCCTGTCTCTTTAAAAAGCCTGTGTGAATGGTCCTGTCTCTTCAAAAAGCATGTGTGACTGGTCCTGTCTCTCTAAAAAGCCTTTGTGACTGGTCCTGTCTCTTTAGAAAGCCTGCGTGACTGGTCCTGTCTCTTTAGAAAGCCTGTGTGAGTGGCCCTGTCTCATTAGAAAGCCTGTGTGACTCGTCCTGGCTCTTTAGAAAGCCTGTGTGAATGGTTCTGTCTTTTTAAAAAGCCTGCGTGACTGGTCCTGTTTCTTTAAAAAGCCTGTGTGACTGGTCCTTCTCTCTAAAAAGCCTGTGTGGTTGGTCCTGTCTCTTTAAAAAGCCTGTGTGACTGGCCCTGTCTCTTTAAAAAGCCTGTGTGACTGGTCCTGTCTCTCTAAAAAGCCGTTGTGACTGGACCTGTCTCTTTAAAAAGCCTGTGTGTCTGGTCCTGTCTCTTTAAAAAGCCTGTGTGACTCGTCCTGTCTCTTTGAAAAGCCTGTGTGACTCGTCCTGTCTCTTTAAAAAGCCTGTGTGACTCGTCCTGTCTCTTTAAAAAGCCTGTGTGACTGGTCCTGTCTCTTTAAAAAGCCTGTGTGACTGATCCTGTCTTTCTAAAAAGCCTGTGTGAATGGTCCTGTCTCTTCAAAAATCCTGTGTGACTGGTCCTGTCTCTTTAGAAAGCCTGTGTGACTTGTCCTGTCTCTTGAGAAAGCCTGTGTGACCGCTCCTGTCTCTTTAAAAAGCCTGTGTGACTGTCCCTGTCTCTCTAAAAAGCCTGTGTGACTGGTGCTGTCTCTTTAAAAAGCCTGTGTGGTTGGTCCAGTCTCTTTAAAAAGCCTGCGTGACTGGTCCTGTCTCTTAAAAAGACTGTGTGACTGGTCCTGTTTCTTCAAGAAGCCTGTGTGACTGTTCCTGTCATTTTAAAAAGCCTGTGTGACTGGTCCTGTCTCTTTAAAAAGCCTGTGTGACTGATCCTGTATCTTCAAAAAGCCTGTGTGATTGGACCTCTCTCTCTAAAAAGCCTGTGTGACTGGTCCTGTATCTTCAAAAAGCCTGTGTGACTGGTCCTGTCTCTTTAGAAAGCCTGTGTGAATGGTCCTGTCTCTTTAGACAGCCTGTGTGACTTGTCCTGGCTCTTTCGAAAGCCTGTGTGACTGGTCCTGTCTCTTTAAAAAGCCTGTGTGAATGGTTCTGTCTCTTTCGAAAGCCTGCGTGACTGTTCCTGTCTCTTTAAAAAGCCTGTGTGACTGGTCCTGTCTCTTTAAATAGCCTGTGTGAATGGTTCTGTCTCTTTCGAAAGCCTGCGTGACTGATCCTTGCTCTTTAAAAAGCCTGTGTGACTGGTCCTGTCTCTTTAAAAAGCCTGTGTGACTGGTCCTGTCTCTTTAAAAAGCCTGTGTGACTGGTCCTGTCTCTTAAAAAGCCTGTGTGACTGGTCCTGTCTCTTTAAAAGCCTGTGTGACTGGTCCTGTCTCTTTAAAAAGCCTGTGTGACTGGTCCTGTCTCTTCAAAAAGCATGTGTGACTGGTCCTGTCTCTCTAAAAAGCCTGTGTGACTGGTCCTGTCTCTTTAAAAAGCCTGTGTGACTGGTCCTGTCTCTTTAGAAAGCCTGTGTGACTGGTCCTGTCTCTTTAGAAAGCCTGTGTGACTGGTCCTGTCTCTTTAGAAAGCCTGTGTGAATGGTTCTGTTTTTTAAAAAGCCTGCGTGACTGGTCCTGTTTCTTTAAAAAGCCTGTGTGACTGGTCCTTCTCTCTAAAAAGCCTGTGTGGTTGGTCCTGTCTCTTTAAAAAGCCTGTGTGACTGGCCCTGTCTCTTTAAAAAGCCTGTGTGACTGGTCCTGTCTCTCTAAAAAGCCTGTGTGACTGGACCTGTCTCTTTAAAAAGCCTGTGTGTCTGGTCCTGTCTCTTTAAAAAGCCTGTGTGACTCGTCCTGTCTCTTTGAAAAGCCTGTGTGACTCGTCCTGTCTCTTTAAAAAGCCTGTGTGACTCGTCCTGTCTCTTTAAAAAGCCTGTGTGACTGGTCCTGTCTCTTTAAAAAGCCTGTGTGACTGATCCTGTCTCTCTAAAAAGCCTGTGTGAATGGTCCTGTCTCTTCAAAAAGCCTGTGTGACTGGTCCTGTCTCTTTAGAAAGCCTGTGTGACTGGTCCTGTCTCTTTAGAAAGCCTGTGTGACTGGTCCTGTCTCTTTAAAAAGCCTGTGTGACTGGTCCTGTCTCTTAAAAAGCCTGTGTGACTGGTCCTGTCTCTTTAAAAAGCCTGTGTGACTGGTCCTGTCTCTTTAAAAAGCCTGTGTGACTGGTCCTGTCTCTTAAAAAGCCTGTGTGACTGGTCCTGTCTCTTTAAAAAGCCTGTGTGACTGTCCTGTCTCTTTAAAAAGCCTGTGTGACTGGTCCTGTCTCTTTAAAAAGCCTGTGTGACTGGTCCTGTCTCTTAAAAAGCCTGTGTGACTGGTCCTGTCTCTTTAAAAAGCCTGTGTGACTGGTCCTGTCTCTTAAAAAGCCTGTGTGACTGGTCCTGTCTCTTCAAAAGCCTGTGTGACTGGTCCTGTCTCTTAAAAAGCCTGTGTGACTGGTCCTGTCTCTTTAAAAAGCCTGTGTGACTGGTCCTGTCTCTTTAAAAGCCTGTGTGACTGGTCCTGTCTCTTTAAAAAGCCTGTGTGACTGGTCCTGTCTCTTTAAAAGCCTGTGTGACTGGTCCTGTCTCTTTAAAAAGCCTGTGTGACTGGTCCTGTCTCTTTAAAAAGCCTGTGTGACTGGTCCTGTCTCTTTAGAAAGCCTGTGTGACTGGTCCTGTCTCTTTAAAAAGCCTGTGTGACTGGTCCTGTCTCTTTAAAAAGCCTGTGTGACTGGTCCTGTCTCTTTAAAAAGCCTGTGTGACTGGTCCTGTCTCTTTAAAAAGCCTGTGTGACTGGTCCTGTCTCTTAAAAAGCCTGTGTGACTGGTCCTGTCTCTTTAAAAAGCCTGTGTGACTGGTCCTGTCTCTTTAAAAAGCCTGTGTGACTGGTCCTGTCTCTTTAAAAAGCCTGTGTGACTGTCCTGTCTCTTAAAAAGCCTGTGTGACTGGTCCTGTCTCTTTAAAAAGCCTGTGTGACTGGTCCTGTCTCTTTAGAAAGCCTGTGTGACTGGTCCTGTCTCTTTAAAAAGCCTGTGTGACTGGTCTGTCTCTTTAAAAAGCCTGTGTGACTGGTTCTGTCTCTTTAAAAAGCCTGCGTGACTGTCCTGCTCTTTAAAAAGCCTGTGTGACTGGTCCTGTCTCTTTAAAAGCCTGTGTGGACTGGTCCTGTCTCTTAAAAAGCCTGTGTGACTGGTCCTGTCTCTTTAAAAAGCCTGTGTGACTGATCCTGTCTCTTAAAAAGCCTGTGTGACTGTCCTGTCTCTTTAAAAGCCTGTGTGACTGTCCTGTCTCTTTAAAAGCCTGTGTGACTGGTCCTGTCTCTTTAAAAAGCCTGTGTGACTGGTCTGTCTCTTAAAAAGCCTGTGTGACTGGTCCTGTCTCTTTAAAAAGAATGTGTGACTGGTCCTGTCTCTTCAAAAAGCCTGTGTGACTGATCCTGTCTCTTTAAAAAGCCTGTGTGACTGTCCTGTCTCTTTAAAAAGCCTGTGTGACTGGTCCTGTCTCTTTAAAAAGCCTGTGTGACTGGTCCTGTCTCTTTAAAAAGCCTGTGTGACTGGTCCTGTCTCTTTAAAAAGCCTGTGTGACTGGTCCTGTCTCTTTAAAAGCCTGTGTGACTGGTCCTGTCTCTTTAAAAAGCCTGTGTGACTGGTCCTGTCTCTTAAAAAGCCTGTGTGACTGGTCCTGTCTCTTTAAAAAGCCTGTGTGACTGGTCCTGTCTCTTTAAAAAGCCTGTGTGACTGGTCCTGTCTCTTAAAAAGCCTGTGTGACTGGTCCTGTCTCTTTAAAAAGCCTGTGTGACTGGTCCTGTCTCTTCAAAAAGCCTGTGTGACTGGTCCTGTCTCTTAAAAAGCCTGTGTGACTGGTCCTGTCTCTTTAAAAAGCCTGTGTGACTGGTCCTGTCTCTTAAAAAGCCTGTGTGACTGGTCCTGTCTCTTTAAAAGCCTGTGTGACTGGTCCTGTCTCTTTAAAAAGCCTGTGTGACTGGTCCTGTCTCTTTAAAAGCCTGTGTGACTGGTCCTGTCTCTTTAAAAAGCCTGTGTGACTGGTCCTGTCTCTTTAAAAGCCTGTGTGACTGGTCCTGTCTCTTTAAAAAGCCTGTGTGACTGGTCCTGTCTCTTAAAAAGCCTGTGTGACTGGTCCTGTCTCTTAAAAAGCCTGTGTGACTGGTCCTGTCTCTTTAAAAAGCCTGTGTGACTGGTCCTGTCTCTTTAAAAAGCCTGTGTGACTGGTCCTGTCTCTTTAAAAAGCCTGTGTGACTGGTCCTGTCTCTTTAAAAAGCCTGTGTGACTGGTCCTGTCTCTTTAAAAAGCCTGTGTGACTGGTCCTGTCTCTTTAAAAGCCTGTGTGACTGGTCCTGTCTCTTTAAAAAGCCTGTGTGACTGGTCCTGTCTCTTTAAAAAGCCTGTGTGACTGGTCCTGTCTCTTTAAAAAGCCTGTGTGACTGGTCCTGTCTCTTTAAAAAGCCTGTGTGACTGGTCCTGTCTCTTTAAAAGCCTGTGTGACTGGTCCTGTCTCTTTAAAAAGCCTGTGTGACTGGTCCTGTCTCTTAAAAAGCCTGTGTGACTGGTCCTGTCTCTTAAAAAGCCTGTGTGACTGGTCCTGTCTCTTTAAAAAGCCTGTGTGACTGGTCCTGTCTCTTTAAAAAGCCTGTGTGACTGGTCCTGTCTCTTTAAAAAGCCTGTGTGACTGGTCCTGTCTCTTTAAAAAGCCTGTGTGACTGGTCCTGTCTCTTTAAAAGCCTGTGTGACTGGTCCTGTCTCTTTAAAAAGCCTGTGTGACTGGTCCTGTCTCTTTAAAAAGCCTGTGTGACTGGTCCTGTCTCTTTAAAAAGCCTGTGTGACTGGTCCTGTCTCTTTAAAAAGCCTGTGTGACTGGTCCTGTCTCTTTAAAAGCCTGTGTGACTGGTCCTGTCTCTTTAAAAAGCCTGTGTGACTGGTCCTGTCTCTTTAAAAGCCTGTGTGACTGGTCCTGTCTCTTTAAAAAGCCTGTGTGACTGGTCCTGTCTCTTTAAAAAGCCTGTGTGACTGGTCCTGTCTCTTTAAAAAGCCTGTGTGACTGGTCCTGTCTCTTTAAAAAGCCTGTGTGACTGGTCCTGTCTCTTTAAAAAGCCTGTGTGACTGGTCCTGTCTCTTTAAAAAGCCTGTGTGACTGGTCCTGTCTCTTTAAAAGCCTGTGTGACTGGTCCTGTCTCTTTAAAAAGCCTGTGTGACTGGTCCTGTCTCTTTAAAAAGCCTGTGTGACTGGTCCTGTCTCTTTAAAAGCCTGTGTGACTGGTCCTGTCTCTTTAAAAAGCCTGTGTGACTGGTCCTGTCTCTTCAAAAAGCCTGTGTGACTGGTCCTGTCTCTTAAAAAGCCTGTGTGACTGGTCCTGTCTCTTAAAAAGCCTGTGTGACTGGTCCTGTCTCTTTAAAAAGCCTGTGTGACTGGTCCTGTCTCTTTAAAAGCCTGTGTGACTGGTCCTGTCTCTTTAAAAAGCCTGTGTGACTGGTCCTGTCTCTTCAAAAAGCCTGTGTGACTGGTCCTGTCTCTTTAAAAGCCTGTGTGACTGGTCCTGTCTCTTTAAAAAGCCTGTGTGACTGGTCCTGTCTCTTTAAAAAGCCTGTGTGACTGGTCCTGTCTCTTTAAAAAGCCTGTGTGACTGGTCCTGTCTCTTTAAAAAGCCTGTGTGACTGGTCCTGTCTCTTTAAAAAGCCTGTGTGACTGGTCCTGTCTCTTAAAAAGCCTGTGTGACTGGTCCTGTCTCTTTAAAAAGCCTGTGTGACTGGTCCTGTCTCTTCAAAAGCCTGTGTGACTGGTCCTGTCTCTTTAAAAGCCTGTGTGACTGGTCCTGTCTCTTTAAAAAGCCTGTGTGACTGGTCCTGTCTCTTTAAAAAGCCTGTGTGACTGGTCCTGTCTCTTTAAAAAGCCTGTGTGACTGGTCCTGTCTCTTTAAAAGCCTGTGTGACTGATCCTGTCTCTTTAAAAAGCCTGTGTGACTGGTCCTGTCTCTTTAAAAAGCCTGTGTGACTGGTCCTGTCTCTTTAAAAAGCCTGTGTGACTGGTCCTGTCTCTTAAAAAGCCTGTGTGACTGGTCCTGTCTCTTTAAAAAGCCTGTGTGACTGGTCCTGTCTCTTTAAAAAGCCTGTGTGACTGGTCCTGTCTCTTTAAAAAGCCTGTGTGACTGGTCCTGTCTCTTTAAAAGCCTGTGTGACTGGTCCTGTCTCTTTAAAAAGCCTGTGTGACTGGTCCTGTCTCTTAAAAAGCCTGTGTGACTGGTCCTGTCTCTTTAAAAAGCCTGTGTGACTGGTCCTGTCTCTTTAAAAGCCTGTGTGACTGGTCCTGTCTCTTTAAAAGCCTGTGTGACTGGTCCTGTCTCTTTAAAAAGCCTGTGTGACTGGTCCTGTCTCTTTAAAAAGCCTGTGTGACTGGTCCTGTCTCTTTAAAAAGCCTGTGTGACTGGTCCTGTCTCTTTAAAAAGCCTGTGTGACTGGTCCTGTCTCTTTAAAAAGCCTGTGTGACTGGTCCTGTCTCTTTAAAAAGCCTGTGTGACTGGTCCTGTCTCTTTAAAAAGCCTGTGTGACTGGTCCTGTCTCTTTAAAAAGCCTGTGTGACTGGTCCTGTCTCTTTAAAAAGCCTGTGTGACTGGTCCTGTCTCTTAAAAAGCCTGTGTGACTGGTCCTGTCTCTTTAAAAAGCCTGTGTGACTGGTCCTGTCTCTTAAAAAGCCTGTGTGACTGGTCCTGTCTCTTTAAAAAGCCTGTGTGACTGGTCCTGTCTCTTTAAAAAGCCTGTGTGACTGGTCCTGTCTCTTTAAAAAGCCTGTGTGACTGGTCCTGTCTCTTAAAAAGCCTGTGTGACTGGTCCTGTCTCTTTAAAAAGCCTGTGTGACTGGTCCTGTCTCTTTAAAAAGCCTGTGTGACTGGTCCTGTCTCTTTAAAAAGCCTGTGTGACTGGTCCTGTCTCTTTAAAAAGCCTGTGTGACTGGTCCTGTCTCTTAAAAAGCCTGTGTGACTGGTCCTGTCTCTTTAAAAAGCCTGTGTGACTGGTCCTGTCTCTTTAAAAAGCCTGTGTGACTGGTCCTGTCTCTTTAAAAAGCCTGTGTGACTGGTCCTGTCTCTTTAAAAAGCCTGTGTGACTGGTCCTGTCTCTTTAAAAAGCCTGTGTGACTGGTCCTGTCTCTTTAAAAGCCTGTGTGACTGGTCCTGTCTCTTAAAAAGCCTGTGTGACTGGTCCTGTCTCTTTAAAAAGCCTGTGTGACTGGTCCTGTCTCTTTAAAAAGCCTGTGTGACTGGTCCTGTCTCTTTAAAAAGCCTGTGTGACTGGTCCTGTCTCTTTAAAAAGCCTGTGTGACTGGTCCTGTCTCTTTAAAAGCCTGTGTGACTGGTCCTGTCTCTTTAAAAAGCCTGTGTGACTGGTCCTGTCTCTTTAAAAAGCCTGTGTGACTGGTCCTGTCTCTTTAAAAGCCTGTGTGACTGGTCCTGTCTCTTTAAAAAGCCTGTGTGACTGGTCCTGTCTCTTAAAAAGCCTGTGTGACTGTCCTGTCTCTTTAAAAAGCCTGTGTGACTGGTCCTGTCTCTTTAAAAAGCCTGTGTGACTGGTCCTGTCTCTTTAAAAAGCCTGTGTGACTGTCCTGTCTCTTTAAAAAGCCTGTGTGACTGGTCCTGTCTCTTTAAAAAGCCTGTGTGACTGGTCCTGTCTCTTTAAAAAGCCTGTGTGACTGGTCCTGTCTCTTTAAAAGCCTGTGTGACTGGTCCTGTCTCTTTAAAAAGCCTGTGTGACTGGTCCTGTCTCTTTAAAAAGCCTGTGTGACTGGTCCTGTCTCTTTAAAAAGCCTGTGTGACTGGTCCTGTCTCTTTAAAAGCCTGTGTGACTGGTCCTGTCTCTTTAAAAAGCCTGTGTGACTGGTCCTGTCTCTTTAAAAAGCCTGTGTGACTGGTCCTGTCTCTTTAAAAAGCCTGTGTGACTGGTCCTGTCTCTTAAAAAGCCTGTGTGACTGGTCCTGTCTCTTAAAAAGCCTGTGTGACTGGTCCTGTCTCTTTAAAAAGCCTGTGTGACTGGTCCTGTCTCTTTAAAAAGCCTGTGTGACTGGTCCTGTCTCTTTAAAAAGCCTGTGTGACTGGTCCTGTCTCTTTAAAAAGCCTGTGTGACTGGTCCTGTCTCTTTAAAAAGCCTGTGTGACTGGTCCTGTCTCTTTAAAAAGCCTGTGTGACTGGTCCTGTCTCTTTAAAAAGCCTGTGTGACTGGTCCTGTCTCTTTAAAAAGCCTGTGTGACTGGTCCTGTCTCTTTAAAAAGCCTGTGTGACTGGTCCTGTCTCTTTAAAAAGCCTGTGTGACTGGTCCTGTCTCTTTAAAAAGCCTGTGTGACTGGTCCTGTCTCTTTAAAAAGCCTGTGTGACTGGTCCTGTCTCTTTAAAAAGCCTGTGTGACTGGTCCTGTCTCTTAAAAAGCCTGTGTGACTGGTCCTGTCTCTTTAAAAAGCCTGTGTGACTGGTCCTGTCTCTTTAAAAAGCCTGTGTGACTGGTCCTGTCTCTTTAAAAAGCCTGTGTGACTGGTCCTGTCTCTTTAAAAAGCCTGTGTGACTGGTCCTGTCTCTTTAAAAGCCTGTGTGACTGGTCCTGTCTCTTTAAAAAGCCTGTGTGACTGGTCCTGTCTCTTAAAAAGCCTGTGTGACTGGTCCTGTCTCTTTAAAAAGCCTGTGTGACTGGTCCTGTCTCTTAAAAAGCCTGTGTGACTGGTCCTGTCTCTTTAAAAAGCCTGTGTGACTGGTCCTGTCTCTTAAAAAGCCTGTGTGACTGGTCCTGTCTCTTTAAAAAGCCTGTGTGACTGGTCCTGTCTCTTAAAAAGCCTGTGTGACTGGTCCTGTCTCTTAAAAAGCCTGTGTGACTGGTCCTGTCTCTTTAAAAAGCCTGTGTGACTGGTCCTGTCTCTTTAAAAAGCCTGTGTGACTGGTCCTGTCTCTTTAAAAAGCCTGTGTGACTGGTCCTGTCTCTTTAAAAAGCCTGTGTGACTGGTCCTGTCTCTTTAAAAAGCCTGTGTGACTGGTCCTGTCTCTTTAAAAAGCCTGTGTGACTGGTCCTGTCTCTTTAAAAAGCCTGTGTGACTGGTCCTGTCTCTTTAAAAAGCCTGTGTGACTGGTCCTGTCTCTTTAAAAAGCCTGTGTGACTGGTCCTGTCTCTTTAAAAAGCCTGTGTGACTGGTCCTGTCTCTTTAAAAAGCCTGTGTGACTGGTCCTGTCTCTTAAAAAGCCTGTGTGACTGGTCCTGTCTCTTTAAAAAGCCTGTGTGACTGGTCCTGTCTCTTTAAAAAGCCTGTGTGACTGGTCCTGTCTCTTTAAAAAGCCTGTGTGACTGGTCCTGTCTCTTTAAAAGCCTGTGTGACTGGTCCTGTCTCTTTAAAAAGCCTGTGTGACTGGTCCTGTCTCTTTAAAAAGCCTGTGTGACTGGTCCTGTCTCTTAAAAAGCCTGTGTGACTGGTCCTGTCTCTTTAAAAAGCCTGTGTGACTGGTCCTGTCTCTTTAAAAAGCCTGTGTGACTGGTCCTGTCTCTTTAAAAAGCCTGTGTGACTGGTCCTGTCTCTTTAAAAAGCCTGTGTGACTGGTCCTGTCTCTTTAAAAGCCTGTGTGACTGGTCCTGTCTCTTTAAAAAGCCTGTGTGACTGGTCCTGTCTCTTTAAAAAGCCTGTGTGACTGGTCCTGTCTCTTTAAAAAGCCTGTGTGACTGGTCCTGTCTCTTAAAAAGCCTGTGTGACTGGTCCTGTCTCTTTAAAAAGCCTGTGTGACTGGTCCTGTCTCTTTAAAAAGCCTGTGTGACTGGTCCTGTCTCTTTAAAAAGCCTGTGTGACTGGTCCTGTCTCTTTAAAAAGCCTGTGTGACTGGTCCTGTCTCTTTAAAAAGCCTGTGTGACTGGTCCTGTCTCTTTAAAAAGCCTGTGTGACTGGTCCTGTCTCTTTAAAAGCCTGTGTGACTGGTCCTGTCTCTTAAAAAGCCTGTGTGACTGGTCCTGTCTCTTTAAAAAGCCTGTGTGACTGGTCCTGTCTCTTTAAAAAGCCTGTGTGACTGGTCCTGTCTCTTTAAAAAGCCTGTGTGACTGGTCCTGTCTCTTTAAAAGCCTGTGTGACTGGTCCTGTCTCTTAAAAAGCCTGTGTGACTGGTCCTGTCTCTTAAAAAGCCTGTGTGACTGGTCCTGTCTCTTTAAAAGCCTGTGTGACTGGTCCTGTCTCTTTAAAAGCCTGTGTGACTGGTCCTGTCTCTTTAAAAGCCTGTGTGACTGGTCCTGTCTCTTTAAAAAGCCTGTGTGACTGGTCCTGTCTCTTTAAAAAGCCTGTGTGACTGGTCCTGTCTCTTTAAAAGCCTGTGTGACTGGTCCTGTCTCTTTAAAAGCCTGTGTGACTGGTCCTGTCTCTTTAAAAAGCCTGTGTGACTGGTCCTGTCTCTTAAAAAGCCTGTGTGACTGGTCCTGTCTCTTTAGAAAGCCTGTGTGACTGTCCTGTCTCTTTAAAAAGCCTGTGTGACTGGTCCTGTCTCTTTAAAAAGCCTGTGTGACTGGTCCTGTCTCTTTAAAAAGCCTGTGTGACTGGTCCTGTCTCTTTAAAAAGCCTGTGTGACTGGTCCTGTCTCTTTAAAAAGCCTGTGTGACTGGTCCTGTCTCTTTAAAAAGCCTGTGTGACTGGTCCTGTCTCTTTAAAAAGCCTGTGTGACTGGTCCTGTCTCTTTAAAAAGCCTGTGTGACTGGTCCTGTCTCTTTAAAAAGCCTGTGTGACTGGTCCTGTCTCTTTAAAAAGCCTGTGTGACTGGTCCTGTCTCTTTAAAAAGCCTGTGTGACTGGTCCTGTCTCTTTAAAAAGCCTGTGTGACTGGTCCTGTCTCTTTAAAAAGCCTGTGTGACTGGTCCTGTCTCTTTAAAAAGCCTGTGTGACTGGTCCTGTCTCTTTAAAAAGCCTGTGTGACTGGTCCTGTCTCTTAAAAAGCCTGTGTGACTGGTCCTGTCTCTTTAAAAAGCCTGTGTGACTGGTCCTGTCTCTTTAAAAAGCCTGTGTGACTGGTCCTGTCTCTTTAAAAAGCCTGTGTGACTGGTCCTGTCTCTTTAAAAAGCCTGTGTGACTGGTCCTGTCTCTTTAAAAAGCCTGTGTGACTGGTCCTGTCTCTTTAAAAAGCCTGTGTGACTGGTCCTGTCTCTTTAAAAGCCTGTGTGACTGGTCCTGTCTCTT